>CAEGAD010029841.1:0-29749 GCA_903067055.1 Poeciliopsis paucimaculata
CAACAGATCCACGTTTTCATCTCTCGCCCATTTCCGTCTTGTTCCAGTAGCCCATTTGTCATCAAGGTGCTCTGGTTCCCCAACACCTGACGCAGACCTTGTTTGGCCGGGCGACGTCTGAGCCGGCATGTTATGCATATTAGTATCTCTCATGGTATGAGGTAGGCATTAGCTTGAAGGGTCTTGCCTAAGGACCCAGACTGGATTCGAACCCCCTCCCTCTCGGGTGATATACTGATGTCTTATTTATTGAGCTATCCAGTCAGCTATATATATACATATATATATATATATATATATATAAAGACAAAAAAAAACCTTTATTCATATTTGTTTAACTGCAACTATGTGGTGACGGTATGGCTTGGGTGAAAAAAAAAACAAATCTCCTCTGCCTGTTCCCAGCGGTCCCAGTGCTAAATAGAAACAGATAAACAGAGCCAGGAGGCGGATCTTAGTGCTGTCAATCATCCCTCTGCGCGTTGTTCTCTGCAGCCCTGCAGTTCCTTACTGAACGCAGAGCCTGTCATGAAAGCTAAGGCTAGTTAGCAGAGCCACAGCTGTTTCTCTGCCAGCAGCACATTTAGCAGCGAGTACATGAAGTCAGTTGACAGCGCCAAGCCCCTCCTCCTGGCTCTGATTGGCTGGTTTTGACTGGAATATTGCATTTCTTCAAACGCCAGTAGCAGCTCAGGGAGGAAGCGGAGGAGGCCAGTCTTTTCACACATTATCCGTCTCGTATTATTTTGTCGCGACACGAAACGGTTAAAACCATTTTAACAAACGGTTTTAACAAATATGTAAAAAAAACATATTTTTCATAAAGGTTACATACTGCACCTTTAATGTGAAGATATGTTTTGCTGGTCGATGTTAAATACCTTCTTCTTGAAATTTGTTTGACGGCAAAACAGTATATAAAATACAGAAAATGTAACACCTTCAGACTTCTGCAAAAATTGAAACTGTAACAGAATTGTGATTCCAACCACAATAAGTTTTTTTTTGCAAACATTTGAGAAGAAATCATAGACAAACTTTATTAGATCTCACTATCGCTCTTATTTGACTTCAACAACTCACCTGAGCAACTATCTGCTTCTTATTTAACTCCTCGTTTGCGCATTAAAGTCATGTGTGCCGTAGATAAGCACTGCACACACACACACAATAAACACACACAGCCTCACCTGCTGCAGTAAAAACCACATTGACCAGACAAACCCTCTGTGTTCCTAACAAACTAACACCCCCCTCTCCTCCGCCTCCTTGTGCACCTTCAAAACAAACGCACATGCGCTCACACACCATTACTTCTTTCTCTCTCTATCTGCAACATTTAATTCCCTTTGGAAGAAGACAGGTGCAATCGCTGATTGAGCCTGAGCCAGATTTAGCCAAGGCTCTCAGTGTGCGACCAGCTGCACTCTCCGACCCACTGAGATCGATGTCCGGCCGGGCCGGGCCGGGCCGGGCAGCCAGCAGGCAGGCAGCCAGTCAACCGGGCCTGCAACCAGCGGGCAAAGGGGGCCCACGGCTTTTCCCCTCGCCGCCCCCCCGATATGGCCGCGCTTCACTGGGCTCATCGGGAAGGCCGCAGTGGGGCGCCACGCGGTGCCAAGCCCAGTCACTGCACCGCCAGTGCAGGATGTGCTCAGGGCAGGTCTGAGGAGGGGAGCCTCTACCCATTTTCCTGCCAAAAGCACCTTTCCACTTTCCCCGCATCCTCCTCTACATCTCATCTCCACGTTCTTCTTCCTCCTTTCCTCTCCTCATGCACTCCATCTTGGAGCTACTTTGATTCAGGTCTCTTTCTACCTCTCTTTTTTTTTTTTTTTTTTTCCATCCTCCATCCTTCCAGCCCCAGCCGTTCTCCAGCCAACCACAGTTTCCTATTGATTTATTGATTTCTGTCTGCCTGTGGGAGAGCGGCCGCAGTCTCCCTCTGCTCTCCCCCTGCATGGATTTGTCTTCCTTTTCCCCTCCTTTCTTCTGCCGCTCTCCCTCTCCACCCTCTCCATCTCCCCGTCGATGCAGCGGCTCTGAAACATGAATTAGAGAAAAGCGAGCTAGTCCAATTTACCCCGAGAAATCGGATTCATCTTCCCCCTCCGCAACGCTCGTTCCTGCTTTCTCTCCCTCGATTTTTTTCTTTTTCTTTTCTTTTTTTTTGTCCATTTCCAACTTCTGCGTACCTGTCCGTCGCCTCCATTTTCTGCGGCGTTTTGCTTTTATGTCCTCTTGGTCCCTCACGTCACTCTAATGCGTTGGTGCTCCAGCACTATACCACCAAGATGACGTTTCACTCCTTTTTCGAAGTGGATGATGAGGACACTTCAACCTTTAGAGCCAGGAGAGACTTGATGAAGCTTTTAATTCGCTGCATGCGTATTATTATTGTTCCCTCAGGCCCCATGCTACTTTAACAATTCTGAGCGTCTTCCCACCATTTTCCAAACGCTCGTGGTCCAAGCTGAGAAAAGCATGCCGTCCTCCCTGAACCGCAGGTTAGCGCCGGTCACCGAGAGGAGCGTCTGATTAGCTGACCTCCGGGGTCAACTCGCAGCTTTCTGGCTTTGGTGGAACAATGCGAATCTGCTGTAATTGATGGAAGGACAGAACGACAGGCAGACAGAGCGGAGGGCCCTCTATCCATCACATTGACCCTGTAACGTCAGACGCAGAGCACGGCAATTTGTTTTTTTGCAAGACAGGTCTCATCAAAAACGGTATTAATAAATCTACTATACATACCCATCGGACCCACAAGAGGCGGGTACTGAGGAGTAGAAGGAATTTAGAGGTTGTTAAATACTAGCCAAGAGAATCAGGCATCTTACTTTGTTATTGCTCAACGATAGTTCAGTTCTAACAATGTTAGCTGCGTTTGTTGGTCGCAAATCAGAACGTCATCCTGCAACATATCCCAATGGATTACAGAGCCGGATAAAGTAGTTATTGAGAAAGTTCAAAAAAGATGTTAAGACATTAAAAACGAAGGAGTGGTGGCTCATTCACAACTATTTAATGAGTAGGTAGAAAACTCCAGGCTTTTTAATCAGCTAACACAATGTTTGGTATTATCATTGTTAAGGACATACTTGGACTGGTGAGTTCACAATGGAGCAATGCCACAAATCCATGTTTTTCAAGGTACACAGGCTGCACAGTGGTGAGGTTGATAGCGCTGTTAATTTACAGCAAAAATGTCCTGGGTTCAAATCCCAGCCTCGGGTGTTTCTGCGTGGAGTTTATGGGGAAACTTCAAACCTGAGAGGAAACAAAGCAACGAAGTTGGCATATCCAAACACTAAGGTGATGCCGGTGATTCAAGAGCCTGACTTCTTGAATCACATATTAAAAGTAAAATGTTCACATGTCAATCACAACAGTGAGATGGACTAACGAGTTCAATCTCCTTTTGATCCTGCTTGGGTCTTCATGGGATCAAACATCTGAAGATATGATTTCAAGACAATTCACCTTCGAATAAGATCATCGGTGTTGCTATCTTCATGTTTTTCTTGGTGTTAAGCTTCTTGTGTATTTGTGCTCATTTTCTTAGATTATTGTCAGGGATGTTTCTCTCTTTTGGTTCCAATTCCTCACCCCCCTCACTTTGTCCCAGCAATCAATCCCATTGGTTTGAGGTTTAGCTAAAGATACAAATCAGAATCTGTCAATTTACACTCAAACTAAAAACTCCAAACATTTTCAGTCCAAAAACTCATCATGCAGTTTAACGCACGTTTCAAAGGGTATATGCATTTATGCAAAAATCTGGATCTGATTGCAATCCCGTCAATCGGAGCTAAAAGAAAACGATAAATCAATACTTGCCAAAAAAACTTAAATAAAATCTGATTGGGATACCTCTAAATTTATCACCTTAGCTGCTACAGTGGTTGATAAATTAAAAAAAAAAGGTAAATATGATTCAAATGGATTTTTCTGTTTTACCAGAGCACGGTTTTTCAGAAAATGAACTAAAACGTTTCTCAGAAACTGTAAACAAAGAGAGAATTTAGCAGGAATTTTCTCATGTGCTTTCTATTTATTTCTCTGTCCAGGTTTTCAATGGGTTTTTTTTTTGTTGTTGTTGTTTTTTGTTGTTGTTTTTTTTGCTACCTTCTCTTCAATACAGTGAGATTGACTGGCTGGAATTTCATTTGTTAAATTCAACCACAATGCGCTATCAGCAAGACACCCAAATGTCACGGTCGACTGTTTTCGGCAATAAATTTCTCCATCTTTCAGAGTTTATTCTGGACAATTTGTCACAAATTTTTGTACATCCAATCTCCGTTAAAATAGCTTCTAAAGCCAAAAGCTAACAGTAAAACCTAGAAAGACAACATTCATCAAAAGCAACCTTTAAAAAAAAACTCTGTCACACTTTCCTAATAGAATCTAAAGCTTAATTTATGCTAGCAGAATGGTCATATCCTGTTTTTTTGTTGATTTTACAGTGAAAGTGAAGCTCAGCTGCAGCTGCCAACGCTCCCTCTGCTTGCTCACGGGAAAAGGCTGTTTCTTGTCCAGGAAAGGCGTTCTATATAAAGACTAAATCCCAAATGGGGCTGCGAGGATGGAGTTGGGGGTGGGGGACTTGAGAGGGGCGCGGGTGTTGTTTGACAGCAAATCTTCAAGAAGAGACTACAGCTCTGGTTACTGCCACAGAGCAGAATGCTCCTTGTATTGATAAAATCCATACTCCCGAGATAGGGCTGCGTGCGACAAGGAGCGTGAGATTAGTTTCCTGCCCGAAACCCGGTTAATTCCACAAAGGGGGGAAACGCTCCCGCACCTGAGGCCCCGAGAGCCGGCCGCTGCAGACAGGCTGACTGCACAGGCGACCTGTACGCTGTGGGCTCCAGCTGCACATGGAGAAATGCAGCTCCACATGAAACACAAAGACAGTCCAACATAAGCTGCTTTTAAAGACCAGCAGCTGGCAGGACCCCAAAAAGTGCATGACCTTATCGTGCAAAATGTGGACGTCTCGGCTCCAAACCTGTCAAAATATTTCAAAAACGGTTTTCAAAGTTGAAATCCCATTTAAATAAAAAGAAATGTACGAGTTGTAATTATACAGAGGAGTTACATTTTAAAGTTGCTCAAATCTGAGATTTCTTCTACTGATGCCTTGTTTTAGTCCTGTTTTATGAACCTAGAAATGCATTTGAGTGCGTAAAGAAAGCTTTTTATTTTTTTGTATTGTATGTGTTTTGTGTTAAAAAAGCTGCACACTTGTCACAAAGTCAGAGAAATACATCTGATTTTAAAATTATTTCCTGCTCTTTATTCGTTAAACAAACTTTAGGGGCCAGCAGAAATGCAGCTTGTGGTGTGGGTCAGCGTAATTGTACGCTTTATGGTAAATGTGTTAAATGCACGGCAAGTGATCAATCAACCTTGCTTTGCCGTGGAGGTGGGGTTTTCTGGGTGATGTGCGGAGTTCATTTTTCACTATGTGTAGCATTTTGCATGTGGGTCAAAATTTCATCTTGGGATGTTTTCATACCCAACTGTCCAGCGGATTCAGTTCGACTGCGGACCAAAGTTGCAACATTTGCTACATCTTTTTTAGCTGCTGTCACGCTGCACTGTGTCAACGGAGCCAAACTGTTTGAAGACATCTGTTCCCCCCTGTCGCCTGTGGAGGCGCCGCACCAAGAACTATTGAAGGAAATGACACAAAAACCTCTGAAGAAGACATCAAGGCAACTTCCTTTTTCAGGAAATGTAAATAAAAATGAAGTAGCGCTGGCAGGTTTTCTTGTTTTTTTTGTCTTTGTTGAAAGGCTACAAGCCATGTCTCCCGCTAGCATTAGACTAGCGTGTTTGTTTTGGTTGTATTTACCCAGAATCCCACGCATCACAGTCCACTTCCTGCTTTTTGGGCGATCTCCAGTATGCTTGGCATTTACACATCCATTCAGATCTCAGCAGAGTTCACTAATAGAGTTTGACCACACATTCATACCTTGTCAAACAAAACAAACTTTCTAGGCAAACAAACTGGAGTTCAACTGAATCGAACTAAGCAGGGCTGGTATGATGCATCTTTTCTTTCATCGGATCAGAGTGACGTTTTGGGTCCCCAGCAGGCTTACAAGGAACTTCAAATAAAACTTAATGTGGCTTTTCCTTCGATGGTGACTTCTTCTTACGGGTCTTGCGTGAAGGCCAAATTTGCGGCGTTCACAACCAAATTTAAAAGATGTTCTGGTGTTCGAGTTGGAAAGTGTGGAAGTTCGCCCCACCAAGGCCAATTCTGCCTCTGGCCGCACCCGATCTGCTCTTACTGAAACACGCCCGCGTACGAAGAGAAGAGAAGCTGCTCCTGAGTCGTCCTGTCTGACGCCACCACCCCGGCAGGAGCAAAGGGGGGGTTAGGTGTCTGCGGGCCAGCGAGTGGCAGCACAAGGACAGACATCTTCCTGACTGTCTGGCTGCCGACAGGTCTGCTCGATCAATACGCTGACTCCCTGCCTCTCTTCCTGCCCCATCGTAATCTGTTGGGGTTTTTTTTTTCTTTTTATTACTACTACTACTTTATTCCCTCTTTCTCTAATTGTTCCACCTGTTTTGAGTATTTTTTCTACCTCTCAACAACTTCTCGTCGCTCCTTTTCTCCACCACTTCATCGCTGCATCACCTTCCGAGGGGTGCAGAGGTAGGATGAGGGTGCGAGTGCACAATCGCCGCCCCGCGCCACCGGAGCCCAAGCACCTTGCACAATGCAAATTTATCAAAGGTGATATTATTGACTGAGCATCGCCTGCCCCCATCAGCGGAGCTTTAAAATGAACAGCCTGGAGTAAACACAAGCGCAGCGCTCGCTCTGGAGAAACATGAAGTTCAACAAGGAGCGAAGAATGAAGGAAAACAGCAACTATTTAAGCCCTCCATCCGCCCTCCACCCCCACGGCTGCTTTTCACAGGAATAACAGTCCACATAATGATGAAAGTGCCTTTTATATTCCATTCATATCCGCGTGTGCTTAATTCGCATTTGTATACAAGTTCCCATAATGCCTGCCTGCCTGCTTTAAAGCATGAAAACCCCTTTGAGATCAAGAACACCTGTCTCAATAGAGCGCGAGGGATGAAAAGCGAAGGAGGGTGTAAGCACATATGAAAGGACTCCAAGAGTGTGAAGGATAAGATCAGACAGTTTTTAACACTTTTTACTCTCTCATAATGGTGGAAGAAAAAAAACAAAACAAAAAGTGATTCGGGTTCAGGATGAGCTGAAAGCTAATGCTGAACTTTTTGTTTCGACACTGTCGAAACAAAAAGTTTCGACAGTGTTGGAGTGTCTAACTGCGTCTAAACTGCTCTCACACAGGCGGAAACGTCAAAGGATTATTCAGAAAAATAAAATCTTTTTTAGGTTTCAGACTCTGTTGGCAAGTAAGTGCGAAGATTTCTCGACGACCGCGTTCACACGACTTGCACTGCGTGTCAGAAGTTTCAGCGCTGCCTGAACTTCTCACGTTTTGTCACGATGAAAACACAAAACTACGGGTATTTGGTTCCAAGTTTTCCTGAGCAAACACAATCTGATACGTACATAAGAAACCTTCGGATTTAGCACAATGTTATTTTTACCATGTGTTACAAAAGAATACTTTCAATTCAGTTTAATTTAGTGTTAATGAAAAAAATATATATATTATCTAAAGACACTTTGCTCTTTGTGCAGCCACATTTAATGTCAGTTATAGCCTCTTGTACAATATGAATGAATGAATGAATGAATGAATGAATGCTCCTTGCTTAATGCACATTTATTGCAGGCAGTATTGTTGATTGTGTCAAATCGAAAATGTCTTGTCATACGCAAAATAATCTGCAAGTGGAGCTAGTACTTTTAAAGTGAATATTAAGGAATTACTTGAAACAATCAGCTACATATTTAGCTGAAAAGTACCTTATAAGTTAGCTTTGTCGTACTTCAACTATCTCATAAGATATCTCAACATTTAGCAGTGTTGTGCTGGAACTCTATTACACGTTTCTGTCTACATATCAGGAAAAAACCTGTAAAGGAATAAAACAGTGTACTGAGGTAAATGTCCTCAGTTTGTAATGGCAATCAATCTAACAACATGTCAGGGCTCAAGGGAGGGATGAGCGCAAGAGGTTATACCCACCTTCGTTGGTAAAGCTTCAGGTGTGTCTGTAGAGCTGATACAATATCCACAATGTAAGACCTCAATAGATGCAAACTGGCCTTCTGGCTCATGGGGAATCTTTTTAGCCTTATACAAGCTTCAAACGAGTCCCAGAAGAGGAAAAAAGTAAATAAATAAATAAAAAAAGAAAAGAAAATGGTAAAACAGGTTAGGTTAGTTGTGAGGTTAATTGGTCTTTCCAAATTCTCCCTAGGTGTGTGCGTGTGTGTGTGGGTGTGTGCGTGTGTGTGTGTGTGTGTGTGTGCATGGTTGTTTGTCCTGTTTGTTTCTGTGTTGTCCTGCGACAGACTGGCGACCTGTGCAGGGTGACCCCCGCCTCTCGCCCGGAACGTAGCTGGAGATCGGCACTAGCAACTCCCGACCCCATTAGGGACAAGGGTGAAAGAAAATGGATGGATGGATGGATGGATGGATGGATGGTAAAACAGGCTGAATTCCTGAGTCATGAAATCTTCTTTGCATTTGTAGCTGCATTTCCCTTGACTAGAAAATTATAAAACTAAAAAAAATGGAAAAACTGCACCGGAAGCACTTCTTTTCCTCAGAGGAGTCACGTGACCAACAACAGGCCGTTACTAATGGCGGGAAAGACGCGGGAGGAGGACAGTGACGCAACATGTTGGGTTTTTTTTTGTTTGTTTGTTTATTTGTTTTTTTGCGTAAAGAAACGTTTTAACGTGTGATTCTGATTTATCATTTGGTGGAAACAATTGTGTTTTTTTCCTAAATTAACGAAATACCACAAGGTTTGGCACACATTTGTGAAATGTGTAAGAGAGAAACGACGTGATTGGGCAGCCCGGAATCGAACAGTCGACCTTTAGATTGACACACCGCTGGACAAGATGGAGATTAAAAGGTAAGTTGCCTCTATTGTTTAAGCAGCTTTATTTACTACTGTATGTATTGTAATTGAGCATGACCGACTGTCAGTATTTTTGTTTTTTCACATTTACAGGTTGATTTAGAAAAAGCAGAAAGTTCACTCTTTCAGCACCCTGATTGTGTGTGTGTGTGTGTGTGTGTGTGCGTGCGTGCGAAGCTGGGGGTCCTTATGTGCGGCTCTTCAGTTCTTTCTTCCTTTTTTTGGGAATGACCTCACCCACCGAGGAGCCCTTTCTCGTCTCTAATCTCTTTTAGATCGGATGCGTTGCTTTCCCATCATGCTTTTTTGTTTTTTCCTCGTGACCCTTGGGTAATAAATGTAATGGTCTAAAACTTCTGCTACGTCTCATCACTGCTTCCCCTCCCTCTTTGGACAAGAAAGAAAAAACGCCAGAAACTGTACTCTCTATGTTCTCTCGAACTTCGTTACGCTGTGCCAGAATGGGATGATTTCACGGGAAAATGTATATATCAGCTTTGATTTTTGCCTACTTTCTCGCAATATGGGCCCGCTTTAGTGGAATAAACATTGATTTTTTTAAGCTTTTTGTGCATTAGCTTTCAGATTTGAAATCGTATTTGCAGGAGCTGTTTGTGATCAATGAGAGAAATCAAGATTTATAGCTGTGATGTAATAAACAAGGAACCAAAAAAAAAAAAACATCTCACTGTCTGAGATGGGCGTTTTTATATGTAATTTCACCGTATTGTTATGTTACAGCTATCGGTTTCTTTAAGTGCAACATGGGTGAAAACAAAAAGCAGTTTTCAGATCAGGATATATTTTAAAAATCTCTCTAAAATACCCGACTTAATTTGAAAGAGATAATTGCAATTAGGAATTTTAGCCCATCAACTTGTTTTATTGTGGCTAAACTGGAGGGTAGTC
This sequence comes from Poeciliopsis paucimaculata, assembly GCA_903067055.1. Lineage (NCBI taxonomy): Eukaryota > Metazoa > Chordata > Actinopteri > Cyprinodontiformes > Poeciliidae > Poeciliopsis > Poeciliopsis paucimaculata. The sequence goes on from CAEGAD010029841.1 coordinate 9,979, forward strand.
CAGCACGAATTGCCTCTTTATGGTCATCTTAAAGATTTTAGTTAAAACTTTGATTAGGCCATTCGAAGACTTTCTCTTTTTTTTTTTTTTTGTTTCGTTCGACCTTTTAGAGTTGGACTTGCTGGTGTTCCTTGGATCATTGTCCCCCTGCATAATGTCTGATTCCTAGTCATACTTTCACCTTCAGGATTTTCTAGTAGCAAGCAGAAGTTATAAAGCACCAAAACAACCCTCAGATAACCCTACTATAACCCCATCTTAGACTCGTTTTATGTTGTTCTTTTGTGTTTATATATAATCACAATATATATATATATATATATATATATATATATATATATATATATATATATATATGCTGTGTTGGCTTTACATTCATTGTACAGTAATAAAACACAAAAGAGAAAACAAGTTCTCAAAGTTTCACGTTCGTCTTGTTAGCCTGCAAAACATTTTCCTAAAAGTCTTGGGAATCATCAACATGCTTTTGTGGAAAATGCGAGGCAGGCTTTTGTGTTCATTAATGCCGCTTGTGATTTTCACCTTGGAAGTCTCCATTTGGTGTCATTTTTGCCTGCCATCCACTGTCTAAGCCCACTCATCGTAGAAAAGGCTGGAGGTTGGTCTGGTGTGTTTCTCTAGCAGTCGTTAGGCGACAGGCAGAGCAGACACTCATACCTACGATCAATTTTAGGAAGCAGTTAACGTTCATCATGTTTTTGGACTGAGTGTGAAAGCCAGAGTACCCAGAGAGAACCAACATATGCACAGGGAGAACATCAGAAAGACATGCAGAAAGACTCTTGGTGCAGTGCAACGGTGTGACCAACTCTCTACTTTTAGTCTTTCTTATTGCTGAATCATGAACCCAGACCTTACCTGAGTCAAATGGGCCCACAAGTCTGGCCCGTTGTCCACCAGAATCCTTGAGATTCTCTGTGACCTCATGGATTCGTTGATGATGCGCTCTTTGAGTAACGTTCCACGTTTTCTCTATTTCTGGCTCAGAAATGGCACTAGGACCCTTTTCAGGCCAATGTCAATAACTTCATCTGTTCTTGATGAGAAGACAATGCGCTACTTTTTGTGATTGACAACAGAAACCGGAGCAAGACAGACGGGTGGTATTTGGGAGATTGCTTAATTTAGGTCAGCAAGCCATCAGGACAGGGTGAAATTAACGAAATTTTGTCTTTAAAGATGTATCTTTATGGATAATTGATGCTTAGTTGCTTATGTTACATGAATGAACTTTTAAGAGAAGTAGACTCTGTAAGATTGTTTCCTTCAAATTACTCTTCATTCAAAACTTTGGTCAACGTGCGACATGTTAATTTTAAACCGCAAATGGATCAAATAACAAATAAACATTTAGCCAAAAATGGGGTTACTCAGTTGTTCATAACATGAGAAAATGAGGTATTTTCCAATGGTTCTGGTCGGTTTGGATAACTTTTGTTTCCTAACAAATGAAAACATGTCATTGGAAAAACCATAAAGGAAACTGCTTTTCGTAATTACTACATTTTTGTCTGATCTCAAGATTTGTTTTTTCCGATCGAAAAGACGCACGTTTGAAGAACGAAGTCGCAGTCGGCTTCTTATAGCATTCTGTGCATTTCTTCCTGTTTCTGCCTCTTTCGCTTATTTTGATTCTCCAAAACTCTTCTGACTTTACTTTAGCCTTTCAGAGATAAAGAGATAAAAGCAGAAAACCTGCTCCCTCTTATCTCCTCCTAATTACTCCTCATCATCATCATCTTCATCACCTCCCATCTCTCTCGTTTTTTTTTTTGTTTGTTTGCTTTTTTCTTGTGAAAGCCTCCTTAATGACTCGGTTTGATGTTCTGGCTGCCTGTCTCCAACTTCGGAGAGCTTCCTTGAAGACCAACAAGCAGCCTTTCATAAACACCGTAAACCTCCACGTACACATATAGACGTCCCTCTTCTTTTTTTTCTTTTTTCTTTTTTCTCCAGACCGTCCATTGTGTGTTTCTGCAGCCTTGAAGGATCTTGAGGAGTGTCTTAAAAGCATCAAGAGGTTCTAAGAGGGACGCACAAGCACACACACACACACTAATGGCCTCGCATTATCCGTCAGCGGCAGCGGAGGCGCAGACACACTTCACAGGGTCCTTTCGTCTGTCTAGTCTCTTAAGAGGACAGGACGGGGTTTTGGGGGGTCCCTAAAGGCTGCCAAACAGAATCATCTTTCTTTACTTTTGTTTGGAGGTAAGGTCAAAAATCTCAATATGCTGTCCCTGGCACAACGAACCCGCTGCTGTCCGTGTATTTTTGTGTAGGCGTGTGCATGCGTGTGCGTGTCTGTGTGTGTGTGCGGCGTTGATTGAATGTTTTGGGCGCTGGATTTGTGAGTTCAGATCAAATTTTTTTCAAAAAGAAATAATAAAGTGGACAGTATGGATGTAAAAAGGAATGGTTTCTTTTGTCTAAGGAGATTCTTGTAATAGTTCAATTAAAATTCCTAAAATGGCTTGGGAACACAATAACTTCTCAAGACTTCTTTATATACCAAAGAACAGATATAACGGGGTTTTTTTCTCTGAATAAAAAAGGAAAAAATCAAGGATCTTTAGCATCCTTTGTGGGGAGGCTTGACAATTTTTGTTCTGCAAAACTGAGAAAGTTTTATTGTATGGTTTAAGTCTGCTGTTTTGTTACAACCTCATTTTGTACCAGCATAAAGTTGTCATATACAGCACTCACACTCAATAAACTCTTTTTTATATTCCCTTTCAACCTTTAACGTATGTTGTTGGGATTTTTTTTTTTTTTGCTGTTGTTGTTGTAATTTAGTACGTAACAAGAGGAAGGAAAGAGATAAACGCTTTTCCATTTCCATTTTGAGGAGATTTCCTTAAATGAACCAACACCCAGTAATACTGAGTGTTCATTAGGATTAGCATTTTCTGAGCCAAAACATCTATGGGGAGACCAACTGGTTGGAAAGAAAAAAACCTGGAGACTGGCTGAGTTTTTGATCACAGCCCAAATCAAACGTCAGACTTGTGCCAATACTTGAACATAAATTTTCCCAAATTAACTTGGTACGTCGACTTCTGCTGAAAACGGCACTTATTCATGGGCCTTTTTAATCTGATTCCTAAGTGAAAACCAGACGGACGAAGCAGCAGGCGGCGTCTCTCCGCCGTGAAGTCGTACCTGGATTAACCCGGACACGGAGAGAAGCCGCCTCGCTCCCACAGGCTCACTCCATATGTCCACTGTTATCTGTTTTAAAGCTAATGTGCAGCTGCCGTGTCGGTGGTTTGGACTTGAAAGCTGTAATGAAGTGACTGCGTTCCTAAAAGCCTGTGGGGAATAGAAGCTATTTGTCATAAAACACTGTTCTGCACGGGTTCACAGCACGGTTTATAATGTAATAAAGACTAAATACAGAATATCCACCGTAGCCGTATGTTAAGTTTTTTTAAAAATGCACGTGTAACTCCATCCATTCAGTCGGACGTCTCACCTAAGAACTGGACCGCACCGCCTCGGTATTCTGGGACAAATCTGCTCTCATACTAAATGAATCGATAGCGCCGCCATGAATCAGGAGCAACGTGAAATTCATTAGATGCATGTAATTAATACAGGTAAAAGGCTTTCCTTCAAAAAGATTTCTTATAAAAATGAATCACCTCTCAGAAAGTTGATACAGGCCTTAGAGAGAATCAGTTTACCAGCTTCATATGTTTCCTGCCAAGCCTGGTAATATGAAGAGAACATGTTCAGCAACAGCTACTACCATTTCAAACTAACTTAAAGTTTAAATAAGTGGTTATTTATTTATTATATGACCAGTCCATGCCTCTGGTACACTGACCTCTAGAGACACATTCACACTTTAGTTTCCATGGGTTGTGGTAGTAATTCATATTTGAACCAAGGTTGCTAAAACTAGCAAACTGACAAACACTGGAATTGAGAAATCATTTTTGTTAACTGAAATAAATAAAAACAGTAATTAATGGGGGAGAGTATAACTAACTATAATGATAGCATGCGTTTATTAAACTAAAACATTCTGAAATTATAGATAGCCTTAATTTGTGTTTATTTATTAGTTGGTTTTTTTTCAACTTTTGTGAAATTGATTTTTTCTTTTTCACTCTTCACGCTCCACTGACTTTCACATAAAGTCATATTATAATCCTGCTCTCAAATATCTACTTATGTAGCACAGAACCTGTCCTTGTTGTTAATACAGTCAAATATTACAGTACTTGATTAGATATGAACCCCTACAAAGCCAATAAGTGATGTATTACTGTAACTAATTATACATGCTGTAAAGATGTTGACTTTTTTATTTTGGTGTTTTGGAAGAAACTGTCTTTCCTGGGCAGAAATCTTCAAGACTTATTTAAATACTGACCTAGGACAGTTTGTTATAAGTTAGTGTGAATGACTCAGAGATGTCAAAAGCATAAAGTAAAAAAAATAATAATAAAACATTAGAATAACATAATAGGAGAACTGCATATTTGGCGATTCTCACTCAGGTCTCACGTCTTGTACCTTGCCGGATGTACAATAACCACGGCGAGGGAGCAAACAAATGAAGTGGAGCAAAAGATTCAAGCAGCCAATTACTATACAAAAGCAAAACGATGCGCCGCGGATGAACAAATGTCTTTGTTGAAACCACAATTACCATGTTCATAGGCAAATGGGGAAGACGCTCTGAATTGATGCTGCTCTTGTGTGTGACTCAACATTTACAGCCGTGACCAAGAGAAAAATACTTTGTGGGGGGGGATCGGATTAGCAACGAGAGCAAGACGAAGCAAAAACGTAAGAGTTTGTTACCTAGCATGCTGAAATTATTGCGGCTTAAATCCAGAAAACTTAAACGTCTGCGCCGACCCAGAACACAGGTCGGTAAAAGAAAATCCAGCTGAAACAGGCCATGCATGGGATGCAAACACATTTCAAACTAAATGGGAATTAGTCCCCATAAGGAGATACCAGATTTCTCACTCAAGTGACCCTGTTTACATGTTTAAATAGCCAAAGGTAGGCCTACACCCTGCACGTGTGCAGATATGACATAAACTCAGATCTACAGGCAAAAAGAACTTGACGGCGTGCGAGTTGGTGATGTGCCGCTGAAAGGTCCTAAATCAGACGGGTAAAAACGCCCGAGTCAGCAACCGTCTGCATTTCATGTGCAGAAACGTACATCTGTTAATGTTGCATGCCACTTAGGTTCATCACGCACACATTGTTATTGTAAATGATATAGAAGTGTGTTGGGGAAACGCTGACGCTGCAGCATTCCGTGTGTTCATTCACACAGCTACTGTAAGAACAGAAGCACTTAAAAAGGGGGCGGGAGGTTTGGTTTAACCGGCAAGAAGCTACTTAGTTGAGGCTGTAAAAACAAGGTGATGTCTTCACAGGACAAGTTAATGTGCATCAAGCCTGTCATCCTCCTGCATTAGCGGGATTAACACCGGGATGCTTAAAGAGGTAAGGCTGGGCTTCAAAATAAAACCTCCGATTTTTTTTTTCCCACCAGGTCCGATTTCCAATTTTAATTGATTTTTTTTTTTTTTCTTGCTTTCTTTATTGAAAAAGAAACTACTGTTGACTTGTAAAAAGTTGCTTTTATTTAAATCATCTCTTCTACGTGTTTCACGACGCAGAATTAGGACCACACCTCCAGAGTTTCTGATTAATTACAAGAACATAGTGATATTAGCAGGAAAAACGTGCGATTTTACCAGAAACTCATCCTATAATTACAAGAAAAATTGTATTTTTAATGATAAAGTCATCAAAATATGACGTGACCACCTCGGTTCTTTGTTCGAAATAGACGCGGCTGTTTGCGGGTAACATTGTGACTATAAACAAACTTAGTATTGCAGAGAGACGCATCTTCAAGTATCGTCACCCATTCGGGCAAACAGCTGATTCTAAATCAAACATCTACATATGTGGGGTCTTTTTTTCCACAAGTAACAAAAATAACTAAATCAAATAAGCACAGAGGGAAGGTAAACATTGGTGCAATTTATTTTTATGTTGTTTTTTTTGGCCTCAACTGATCATAAATGCATGTGTTGGCATGTGTACTTACATGGCTGTGACCTCATAGGTTAAGACTGCTGCTGGGGATTGGGGTGGTGTGGTGGTGGAGAGGGTGAAGGTAAGTCATTGATTTTTTTTTCTCCCCCACTTCTCCCTCCGTTTTCTCCAGGATTTTGACAGAATCATAGCACCATGGAAACAAAGAAACTGCTTTGTGACAGAGGAAAACCTTTCATTTCAGCAGCACTGAATGGTGGCTTGCTGCTGATAACAGCATGGGTAATCACACACACACACACACGCACACACATGCCAATGTAAGGTACCACTCACATATAAGGTTAAGGTATGATTGTCGCACATGATTGTGAAAGTAAACAACCCAAAGGTACCTTTTTCACTAAGCTGCAGCTCAGACACACAATCACAGTTATTATCAGCCTCCACAGGAATAAATGTCAGCTGAAGGGCTGCTTCTCATCTGCTGCGTACCGCAAATTAAACACAATCATTTTCACAAGTTTTCTTCTTCTTCTGTTTTTTGTTTTTTTTTTTTTTTTTCTTGTAATTTTTGGAAAGTGAAATGTTTTCCCACAACTTTGACTTATCACCTTGCATACGCTCTTTTACACAAAAATCGGAGAAACATAGCACGGGGAGCGAGATGCCAGTTTTACGCATGAGTTTTGCACATCTGGATACTGAAGTTAGCAAAAAATTCTGTCTGAAGGTAATTGTTTTGTACTGGATATTATTTAGGGGTATCACAACAAAGGGGATAAATACAAGTACATGCTCCATTTTCAAGATTGAAATGTGCTACACAAATAAAATTTGATTTGATTTTTTTTTTTATTTTACTTTTCCCTTTACGAACGTAAATGAGCTTCAGCCGTGAATTGTTTTGGAGTGGTTAACCCGGGTTCGTGCAGCGAAGCACCGCTGGCTTTGACTCTCCCATTGCCATTACAGCATCTGAAGTCATCCCAAGGCAAATGGAAAAACAACATTGATACAAATAGCGCGCAATGGGAACGATGAAAGTCCGGAGTCAAATTGCTCTTCATTAAACGATTTGACCCCAAAATATTAGATTTCAGAGTTTCAATTGCATTTCGTATCTTTTCTATCATTATTGAGATGACGAGCGATCAGATCGATTCTGTGACAAATTAACTTGAAGAAGACCAGACTCCGCGGCCGTCTCGGCGTGTCTGTCTGTGTGCACATATATCCAGATGTGTTTACATTCGCCCAAATGGAATTAATGCCATTGTGCAGACATGTACATCTTCATATAACACTGATGGTGCTGTGTGTCTATGTGAGTGCATGTGTGGGCGTGGGTGTGTGCCTAATCTAAATCAATCAATTTTATTGTGAAGACTGAGGTTAGCTTTAGGTTAAGATTGAAGAAGTAGGAATGGAGCAGGCCACGGTTAAGGTCAGGGTAACACAGTGCTGCGTGGGTGCGTGCGTGTGTGTGTGCTTGGCAAGCTGACTTTGTCTTTATTGAGCTGTGGCTGTAATCTAAACAGCCCCACAGTGAGTCTCCTAACCTGAACCAGAACGGACGGATAGAGATCAGCGGATACTGCGAACACGCAGATAAAGGGACAGCCAGCCCTAAAAACATAACTCACTCATCAGCGGTTCCACAGACAGGAGTGGGAGCCGGTGTCTCCACCATAAGGTACACTCTTGGACAAATCGATGGACGGCATGCAGAGGCTGAGCAAACGTTTACCGCAGTGTCTCGTTATAAAGTATTGGACGGATTGTGAACAAAGACGCTTAATGACAAACGTGACCTCGATTTTTACATTTTGTAGAGGGAATGTTTCTGCAAAGCAGTGGAGACCTCTTGACTTTTAGAAGTTCAGTTTTCACCAATTTGCCTATTCACAGATTGTGCTGCAGAACTCCAAATTATTTGCAGATTTTTTTCATTAGTATCTAAAATACTCAAAACAAAACACGGCTTGTGAAAATGAAATCCCCAGTGGAGCGCTACTTGATGCAAGTTGTTTGACGTTTGCAAACGATCCAACGCAAGAGCATCATTTATTTTCCTTGGTACATATCGGCTGTACCATTTCCACTGTGCATATTAGTAAATATAAAAGTATATTTTTGTGTTTGAACAATTAAAATAGGCAATTCTTAGAGTCTTTAGGGGAGAGTCAAGTTTGAGCTATTTGTGGGCAGTTGTTGCCCTTAAAGCCCCATGAATACTGTGGGGCCACAGTACGGTTTAATATGAAGGACACTCACCCATTTTTATAGCGGATAAGTTGAATTTAGTTTCAGCCTGCTGTCCTTTCTTCCCACTGCATTGCCGTCACCAGTTAGTATGTCAACAAGAACAGGGTTGACTGGTCGTCTTCAGGAAGGGAAACAACCATTAATGGTCAGTGGAAATGCTTAGAGCCAATTACATTCAGGTGTTGCCCAGCCTTCAGGACGCACAGCTCTAATTTTACGGATGTATTCACACCAGGAAAGGCCTCTTGTCCGCTTGTTTGGTCAGAACCAAAATGTGACTTTACTTTTTTCATTTGGTGCAGTTTGCTTTCCACATTGTACATTTTTTGCACAAGGTGGACCATAACAAAGCCAACGATTCGTGCTCCTACTCGACAAAAACGACGGGCACAGACCCGGAAAAAACAAACTGTGTAAGTCCTGCATTTGACATTTCTGTTGTGCACATTTGTGATTTTATTATGACTACGGTACCGTTTTGAATGTCAAAAACAGCTCACTGAAAACAGGTTATTTCTGATCTTGGAACGGCTTTTGCAAATGTGAGCGAGACCAAACCCTCTGCGTGTCCCTGACCCATGACGTGCTACCGTCAGCGTCGCTAGGCAGAAAACGGCAGATCAAGTAGGATTTCAGTGCAATCGCTACACGCAACAATAACCTTATCAACACTAAAGACGTTATTATATTCAGCGTAATGAACAGCGTCTGTGGCTCATGAAGTCCAACAACACGTGTTTTTCCCGTAGCTGGTTCGTACCAAGGCCGATCTTCATTCACACCAGAAGCAGCAGCGATTGTTTGGCGCCCTCAAAAAGTGGGTCTGATTGTTTGGTTCCACCACCAGGGTCCTCTTGAATGCATTCACAAACACAAAAGGTCCGGATCGACGGGGTAAACAAACTCGGGTCTGTTTAAAAGCAGACCAAATGTGTCCGTTGTGAATACGACCTAAAATGCAGTACAGATATTATTGTTGGTACATACAACTTCTTCCAATATGTGATATTTACGTTTAACGATTGATTTAAAGGCATTTTGGCAGTCCAGAATAGACACACGTTAATTTATGTCCATTTGTTTTTGCCGATTCTGGATGTGCGTGATGAGCTGTGGATTTGTCTCAGCATTTGTTTTTGTTTTATATTTCATGAGCGTTTGCTGCATCTCTCCACCCTGGCCTTTCGAAGATGACTCGTCTCATCTGAAGCCACTTACGGCTAAATGTCCCATCTGGTAACATTTCCACGTTTCTCCGCCTTAAATCAATAGAAATAATTTTCCTAAGACCCTGACACACGAGCGCGCACGCACACACACGCAAACGCAAAAACACACACATACACACGCACAACTAGGTTGATTTCTTTTCGTTTCATCTGGCGTTTAATTTGATTGGCATTTGTGTGGCTGCTGTTGTTTGTACGACTGACTCTGAACCTGCACTTCGGTTTGAAACCAAACACTTGGTTTTTTTTGACGCCATATTCTCGTCCCCCGCCCCCCTTCGCCGGATTGAATTTATTGATCGTTATATGTCCAGTAAAGTTGATTTGCGGTCCATTCTTTCTCTTTTTCAGGGTTTTTGTCTTTGCGATAAATCTGCTGTGCAGATGAGCCGAAGTCGGCTCACACCAGTCTCCATTTTAGCTCGCTCCTCCGTCAGATTTGGGACACATGATGGCCGACGCTCTTCCTCGAGGTGCGACACGTCGGCGCGGATGCTCGCCGAGGCAACAAAAAATAAAAAAAGAAGCAGAAGACAAAGACTCAGACGGGCAAACACTCTCAGATGCGAGATGTAAATTGATCCAGGAGCGACGGAGCCACGGTAACGGTGAGTGATGCTTCGTTATTAATGTATCCAGATGAGATAATTACTCGGCCCTTCTGCTCCTCCACCGTGTAGTTAGTTAAACACGCGTCAGGGATTATGATGTCAGCTAGATTAAATGATCAATTACGCACACACGGCAGAGTGCACGCTCCCTCTCACCCCCCTTCCTCTGAAAACACACACGCACACAAACAAGTGTAAGTGTAACAGGGATACACTGTATGTGTGCTGGTTTGGTCAGCGGCCCGTTGGTTGGGGACCCCGGCTTTTGACCTCTCGCTCCGGGGTCAGGCAGCAGACGGCCGGGCAGCTGGACATTTCCATCTCAAAGACCCCGAGGACCCTCCTTCTTGCACACACACACCCACCCCCACACACGCACACACTCATCTAAGATCCCCTCCCTCCTTTAAGTTGTATCTCATTTTCTCCTGCTGCGGATGGTCGGGTGGTTTATGGGTGCGGAGGAGCTGCAGCCATTCATTTCTCCTAACAGGAGGTCTAATGGAGAGGTCTATGCTGGAAACCTGAGCTCTCGCTGAGTAATGAGCTGCCCTTTACTGTCCACTGTGTGTAGCTTCAAGTGTGGTTTTTGTTTTGTGTGTGTGCGTGTGTGTGCGCACTGCCAAGCCTGCTCTGACCCTATAAATGATGCGTCTCCTCCTCTCATCCACCGTGGCTCTTCGCTGCTAACAACCTCTGATCCGATCTTCTACGGTAGAGGAAGATCTACCTTCGCCTGAACGGGCTCCAAGCAACTGCTTTTCAGGTTGACACAGGGGGACCCACGGTAGGAACGAGTCACCCCCAGCGGCCTTGTGCAGCCGTCCCACCGAGCCTCGTCGACTACACCCTCACAATGTGCGGCAGAGCCGAGGGGCCGGGAGGGAGTGGGGGAGGCAGCCACTTCTCCACCGTCTAATGCAGTTAGGGCAGGGCCAATCAGTCATCCCGACCAATACTAACCTTGTCGCAGGGCCTCTCCTCCCATCTTTTCCACGCAGGAGCCACAGAGAGCAGCACTGTACATTTACCTGCAATTAGATTTGCCTGAGTATCCTGCTGGGAGTGATGGAGGCCCCTCCGACCTGGAGATGGCAACAGCTCCTGTTCCTTTATACGTTGTTTGCCAGCGCAAATGCCCTCGTGTGAAGCATGCATGTTTTTACAGAATTTGAGTAAAATCCAGTAATTATGGGATTACGTTCTTTTTTTAAATAAAAAAAAAAAAGGTGAGAGCGAAAGTAATGACGTAAGCAAGCTGTTGTGTTTATAACACAGAATGTGTATTTGTATCCTTCTTGAATTTTTCTCACTTTTTTGGAGGATTTTACGGGATGGACCAACACAATTTGTACATAGTGTATTTGTACAGCGTTTAAGTGTAATAAGCATGTGTGTTCTGGGTGTTTTTGTTAATTCTTGAAAAAAAATATGCTAATGAACTAAACAAGCAGTGATGTTTACAACACAGAATGTTTTTTGTTGTTGTTTTTTGTACACTCATCCTTCTTGAAAGTTTTTCACTTTTGGGGTTTTTTTAAGATATGAACCTACACAAAATTATACATATTTTCAGAGTGGAATGAAACAGTGTGATTTGTAATGAATATAATGGCGATATTCTTCAAAATTGGCTCAAAAATCAAAACATTATCAGTTGGATTTAACTTTGACTGGGACCATGCTGACGCAAGAATGTGCTCCAAGCTACCGTTTCATTGCAGCTCTGCTTGTGTGTTTAGGGTTGCTGGGAAAGTAGCACTGGTCACATTTTTCTGATTTTTTTGTTTGTTTTTTTTGAGCGTCCAACAGTTTTATTCAGGCCCATTCAGTTTCTCATTGACTCTGACCACCTACCCTGTTCCTGCTGTAGGAAAAGCCTGACCATGATGATACCACCACCACATGTCAATGCTGCTGTTGCTTGTTTAGGACAATTTAGAGTTTATCTTTTCTTCAACAGTGGCTTTCGTCCTGACGGCGGTTTTAGACAGGCTAAAGTCAAGTATCCATGTTGACTGAACATCAGCGTGTCATCAGCTTACAGCACACACACTGCGTACAGCTGGGACACAAGCGCCAACAGGAGGTGGATATTAATATGTTCAGTTAAATTCCCATATTCTACCTGAAGGATAAAAACTGTTGCAACTTGTTTTTACAAAAACTATTTCCAGAAACTGACTGCATTTTGTTCATGTAAACAATTCTGCAACTTAATCATTTGATTTTACTCAACTCTTTTTAAATTGGAATCCTTTCTTCTGCAATTGCTAAAAACATCTTAGCATTTCAGCCATTTTTCTTTTTGTTGTTTTGTCTTTGCAGTGGATGACTTTACTGAACACTGCATGTGTGTGACCGCACCGCATCAAGTCCCGGTGCCGCCTGGCGACAGCGCGGCAGTGTTTACCCGGCCATTGGCAGAGGTGGTGGATGGATAATGATTTAACCATTGAAGATTAGTGAGCAGATGAATACAATGGAGAGGCTGATGGCTGCCTTGTTCTGTTTGCTCTGCCTCTACCGAGAACTCGACAGATCACACACACACACACACAAATAGTTTAATCACCGTCACCGAGCTCATGACACATGCACCTTAACTAGATGGAGACCTCAACTCCTGTGTGTGTGTGTGTGTGTCACTGTGTGAACCTGTGCTGTGTAAACATGTCTACAGTTTCGGCGGGAGGCTCTCCTGCCTTATCAGAATGCACAAACACACACTCGCACACACACGTACACACGCAGTCGCCATTCCCTCGCCCCTGAGCCTCCTCTCCTTTCTCCAGTGCTTCCGTCTCGTGCGCCATCGCTCTTTTCCACACCTCCGCCCCTGTTTTCTCGGTGATTTAGTGCTCCGGGCCCCTCCCTGTGCTGCGGCAGCACATTAAGAGCATTTAAACCGTGGCTGTTACTAAACAGGGGTCTTTATGGAGCCGATCCACACATCTAAAGCCCATTACAGCTACATCAAAGCAGGATAACAATGACTAATGAACAATAGATATCATGGGAGACTATGCCAAATCAGTATTCACTGTTGCAGAGATGGTAGCAGAGTGTGTGTGTGTGGGTGTTTTTCTTTGTGGTGAGCAGGGACTGCTCCACTGATTCAAGCTTTCATTAATTGCTTTGTGTGTGTGTGTGTGTGTGTGGATCAACAGTACGTATCTCACTGGACCCGTCCACATGCTTCTTATTTCTATGTGCGTTACATTAACTTTTATGTCTATGATATTAAGATTAACCACAACACACACCCCTAGTGGGAGAATCCTTATGCAAACACTGCTGTAATAATCAGTATGCAGGTAGGAGTGGGTGTTTATCATATTGTTTATCATTTGTCACAAAAAATTTCTTAGAAGAGTTTTGATTTATCGCTGCCTCGATAAATTCCGATGAACAATATAAACTTTTTTCTTAAATTACAGTACTGTCGGAAATGTTTTTTTTTACCATTTTTTTCACAGATTGTTCCACGAGCGCATTGATAAATATCAGTAAATTCAAAGGTAGGACTAAGTGCAGTTCCTGTGTGACATAAGCCACGCTTCTTTAAATAAGTGACATCATAACAAGAAGTAATAAATAGTTTTTCTACCGATATTTTTTTATCGTTATCGCGATACTACCTCAAAATATCACGATAAAATTTCAAGTCCATATCGCCGGCCCCTACGTGCAGCTTTAGCACTTAGTGACCCCGGGACCAGCCTCTTTCCCCCTGCGTCAGAGCTCTGGATGTGAAGGAGCGCAGAAGTATTCGGAAGGCTTCGCTGTGAAGTGTCGAACGGAGAAGGTGGAAGTGGAGCCGGTAATCCCATAATGGCAGGTACACGGTGACACGGGGGAACCTGTGTAATCCTCTTTTAGATGCAGCTATCATTGTCCATATCCCTGCCACTTTCCCTACTAATCCCAAACCCCACCCGACAACCCCGCTCGTCCCCCCGCCCCTCTCTGACACAGCTCTCGTAAAAACAGCTTTTCACAGATAATTTACAGGAAAACAGGGATTTTGCTAAATTCACGCCTCAAATCAAATAAGAAGATGAATCACAAACATCTATTTGACTGTCCTGATGAGAATTCATATTTCATAGATAAACACAAGTGGATTTGGATTAACTCTGTCAACTTGCCTGCATTTTATTGCTGCACTAAAGTTACAATAATAAGTAAGTAAACTTTATGATTGTATGTAAAAAAAAATTTTTTAAAAAGAAATTAACAAAAAAAGATCCTAACTAATGCTTGATAGAGCTGATAAGTTTAAGGGACAGAGCAAAAAAATAAATAAAACAAACTGAACTTTTAAGGACCTGGAGTGTTTTGTGTACACTGTGTGTGTCAGTGGTGGGAATTTACCACATTATTTATCATTTATCGTAAAAAATTTCTTATTGTGATAAAAATTTTGATTTGTCGTTGTCATGATAAATTTCATTTATTGATGGTAGATGATCATAAATGGTTTTTTCTGCTATTTTCGCCACTATTTGTTACACAAGAGCATCAGTAAATTAATAAGTGTGATTAAATGCAGTTACCGTGTGCAACCAAGTGATATAAATCACACTTTTGTAAAGAAATTGGTGTTCTGAAGATGCCTGTTTGAAATGGGAACGTTTTGTAAGAACATTGTTTGTGTTTTCGGTGCTATTATGAATGCTACACCATCCAGTCACAGCCATGCAGTTACTTAACAAATATGTAACAAATTCTTTCTTTATTATTATCGTTATCGCAATCGTACCACAAAATATCGCGATTAAATTACAGGTCCATATCGCTCACCACTAGTGTGTGTGTTTTAAATCAACAAGACTAGTTACATTTAACCTGATTTCTAACGTAGCTTTAATAAATGAGTGACTCAAATAAATAAGATTTCAAATCTCCCAGGTTAAAAATCGACCTCACCGTTTGATACAACAGGCAATATTTGTCAATTTACATTTTACCACACATTTATCAGCTTATAGAGAGCAAAATAACATCTAGTTTACTTTTTTATTTTTATTCAGACTCGGTTCAGTACATATAAATTCAGATGAATCAGTGCCAAATACACCTGAGTGAAAAAACAAAGGGACATCATCATGTTAAGGTTCTCTGAGTTTTTTCTTGAGCCACATTCTGAGCAGAACTTTGGTCTCCTGTTGTGTTCAACAAATATTTCTGCAGTTGGTCTGAAATGTGAAGCGTTGGTGATTTTTACTACAGCGGGACCCAAAACTATGAGAAATCCCCACAAGGTCTTGCGAAGCCTGAAACGTTGTGGTCAGACAGAACTCGGTTCTCGTTCTCGCCACCTCCAACGGAGAAGCAAATTTCTGAAGATGGTACGATCCGTCTTATGGCGGTCCTTAACTTTTGGTAAATGTATACATTTGTTCTTTATTAGACACATTTACACATACCAGCCTCTCTACTGCCCACAACAAAAACAGCTGACTGAACCAAACTCTTCCAGTGAAGAGCCACTTAATAGAAATGAACTTTTATTTTATTTTACATTACACTTGCAAACTAATATGCGTGCTTTCCTAAAATGTCAGTGGTTTTAGTGATGTGCATTTAAAATATCTTAAATGCATTTTTAAATACATTTTTAAATGTATTTGACTTATAAAAAATACATGTTTAAAAATGTAAACATTTTTTTTAAAGATGTATTTTCTGCTTTTCTGCAGTTGAAGCATCATTTTCAGCTTATAAGCAACTCCTACTCCAATAGTTTTTTTAAATGGAGTCATAAAGATTTTTTTTTTTGTACTTATGTATAGAAAAGATTTCTAAAATAAGCAACCACCAGAGGAGCTTAGTGACTTCATTTCCTGACAAGATATGGCAAAAGGGGAAAGAGAATTGAGCAAAGGAAAAACTGCGGACATCCACGTGAATAAACAAAGCCGAGAAACAGACGTGAATAGGAACGCAGCCTCTCGTTGACGTCAAATATGAAATCCTTTCCTTTTCAGGTTTTTTAGATTTTTCTAGACACAAGTAAAGGACAGCAGTCTTGTGGTAGCAACAAATTTCAGCCTTATCACGCGGCGCCTGTTCTCATGTAACCCCCAACAGACAGAAAGCTGATAATAGATGTGGCGCTTCTTGTGCCGTACACGTGGCTGGAAGGAAACGCCTGTTAGGGATTATTATGGCAGTTGGACCACAATGTAGTAAAACTTTTTGTTTTATGTATTAGTTTATAGAAATTGTTGTTGTTATTTTTTGGAAAAATATGCAACATGTGCTGAAAGCTGTTTGAATGCGTTGCTCCATTTTAGAGAATAGACTTAAACTTGTCCAAATAAGGAAGTCGACACAGAAAGGCTAAAATATGCACAACACAAAGTTACTAATAACACTAAGTATAAACACTACATGGATGCAGAAACCGAGACGAATAGGAAGCAGACAGCTGGACGCGGCAGATCAAATAACTATCATGAACTATCAAAGAGTTTTAAAGTGGACTTCTTTTTTTTTTTCCAGTTATTTAAGAAGCTGTAGTACCGTTTCTTAAATTTCTGTAATACAGTAACCATAACCAGCTCTCGTACTGTGTTTACCAGGTCTTCTGGTTCTGGTCCTGGTTCTGCTCTGTGTTCCCAGAACCAGGACCCGGAGAAGCAGCGTTCAGCTTCTATGCACCACAGATCTGGAACAAACTTCCAGGAAAACTGCAAAACTGGAAACCCGCCTGTTCAGAGTTGCTTCTGTTGCTGAAATGTGCTCCACAAACACACCTGACTTTAAAAACCAGGACATATGAATTAAACGCTTACAGTAAATTACACACACGTGTGTGTGTCTATGGCTTCTCTCAAAATCCCATTAAATCTCATTTCAATCATTTTCAGACTCATTCCAATTCACCCTCTTTTGCTCCAAATGCTAACACATGCAGGACTGTTTAAGGACCTCTGGTGGATGGAAAGCATCCTTTTTTCTTTTTTTTTCCTTGGTATTATTTATCTAATAATCTCATCCTCGGTGCGACTCTGCCTCCGCGCTGACCACCAAGCCTCCAGGCCACGGGTCTGCTGACCCCTGACCCCTGTCCCTCTCAGCTGGTCAAACTCTAACCCTGGGACAGATGGATAACGGACTCTTTGCTTTATCTCCTCCTGAACACACTCTTCCACCCTGCCCTCGCCGCAGCCTTTCATTTCACCTCTCGCTGCCCTCCTCTTTCTGTCTCTTCGTCCTCCCGCTCCCGATTACCTAAACTAACAGATCCACTCGTATCCTAACCCCTCTGTTATACACTCCACTTTCAGTTTTTACTCTCTCTCCCCTCCCCAACCTCCCGCCAACACGTCTCACCAGTTATGTCGCCACTCCATTCGCGTGTTTACACTTTCTCTTTTCTGTGTGTCCGTAAGCCGTCTTCCACCGAGCGTTTCCTTTCCAGCTTCACTGTTAGACACGTTCGACGTTTTGTCCGTGTCAGGCATGCGAGTTTCATTTGACAGCTCTACAGAGAGCAGGGCATAATTGTGACATGGATTAAGGGAGGCCAAAAGGTTTTCCTAACTTTTTTTTTTTTTTTTTTTTTTTTTACAAATAAAAATCTTAAAAACTTCACTGAAAAAAAAGAGAGAATCCAGCTATAACTTTAAAGAAATTCCTTCAATTGGGCCAAAGTAAGTGAATGAAGGTCGTGGAAGTTACTATGTTTATGTTTGTTTACCTTTACAACTTGATACGTTTCTCGGATAAACTTAATTTAAGTGCTTTTGTCCTATTAGCTCTTTGTTTTTAAGCTTTAGCTTTACAAAGCTCCAACTTAGTATAGATCTGTATTAAGGACTTTTAATCTTCTACCCTGATTTGATGGGAAGAGGATGGCAAAACTACAAACCTACCAACATCCATCAAGCTAACAGGCCAGAGTTTGCTGAATGTGGAACCCTGAATGGGGTAAAGCGAGTTTTGGTTCCCTACCCACACAAAGTTTATTTTTCTTAAGCATTAAATCGATAGATATCCCTACCCTTTATTGGAGATGAACCCGTGATTGGTCAGTTTAACACATTCGTCGTCAATGGATTAGAGCAAACTAACTGTCCTTTTGTTTTTAAAATGTCTTCATCCATTAAAAATTTATAAAAATGTACAAAAAATGTTTTCAGTGCAATCACAGGCCTGTTTCTGTTGACGCAACGCAGTCACTGTAAAAAAAAAACACACACATTACAAAAATCTGCTAAATTGTTGCTGCTGCGGCAAACGTGTTCGAATTCTCACGTATCTTCGGCCAAACCGAAACCGGAGCGCCTCACATTGAGCGAGTGGTTTTTTTATAAAAGTGCTGGCGCAGCACGACGTTTGGAGAGCAGCAGCTCAGGTGACAAAACATGTGAACGAGTCACGCACTAGTCTGGCCTTTTAGAAGGAGGCCGGTGCGAAATGAAAGCAAGCAAGAGGCTCTCTCTGCAGTTTGCCACATGGAAACGGCAGACACGGGGCGGAAGGAAGGTCTTCGCGTGGAGAGAAACCTCCCTGAATGCACCGTCCCCCACACTGAAACAAGGTGGTGCCACCGTCATGCTGTGGGGTCCTTTTTCTCCAGCGGGAAGATAAGATCGGGGCGTTAGCATAAAACGGGGCAATTCTGGTTGAAAGTGTCTCGGAAGCTGCAAATGACTTGAGTCTGGGACACAAACCTGCAGGAAGAGCACTAGAATGGTTGATGCATATTCCCAGTCTAGACCCAAATCCAGCTTGGAATCAAGAAAACTGCTGTTCACAGATGCTTTCCATCTGATCTGATTGAACTAGAGCGTTTTTGCAAATAAAAATAGAGGGGAAGAAAAATAAAATTCACCCCTGTGCACCTTCAAAAATGTCAGAAACACATAAAAGGTCTTAGTAAAATCCTGAAACAGCATTCGGTTTTTATGCTCCTCTAATCTTGAACAAAGTTCAAGAAAACTGCAAAACAGCCGAAACACCGAATTCCTTTAAATGGAGGCTGAAAATCCACCTTCGATTCATATCGACTGGAACATTGATCAGTACGTTTGCTGCATCTTTGCCTGACGATTTTGATCGAATCGGTTACCATGTTGCGTTTTTTTATGTCGTGAATCACTTTGAACTGCCTTGCTGCTGAAAGGAAAGTCAAATAAACCCGACTCAGATGTGTGCAAACAGGCACACTTTTCAGATTTCCATTTGTAAAAAGTTCCGAAACGTAGCCCTCCTTTTGTCTCGACTCCCAGCCACACAAATATCTCACTTGAGTTTTGCAGCTATATATATATATATATATATATATATATATCTAGGGGTTGTGAATACTTTCGGTGACTGAAAGCTTAAACAGAGCTGGAGGAGATCTGTCATGAAGACAATGTTTTTATGTATTTATTTATTATTCTTGTCTGAAGTCACCTTTTAATCCTGAAATAATCCCATTTGTGGCGCCACCCTAACCGTCCAAATACTTTCTTGAGATTTTTTTTTTTCTTCTTCTGTTTGTATCTGTTATTATTTGTATATATATATATATATATATATATATATATATATATATATATATATATATATAAAATAAACAGAGAGCACACACCGAGTTGT
>CAEGAD010029849.1:0-16125 GCA_903067055.1 Poeciliopsis paucimaculata
AAAGAATCTAACTCTCTTGTCTTTCCTGTATTTGTTTAATCTGTGTTTTAATAGGTGTTAACCCTGACAGTAAGTCAGAGTCTACATTTCACAATATAAGATTAAGTATTATTTTTATTACTTTCTGCTGTGATGTGTGAGTTTGTGCCAATTCTGCAGCGGCTGCGCTCATTTTTTCAGTATGCATGAGAGTAGGTTCCCTCAAAATATATATATATATATATGTATGTATATATATATATATATATATGTATGTATATATATATACATACATATATCTCAGTCCAGAAATGTGCAGTTCTAGGCACAGCAAAGATACTGCGCAGAACCCTCAAGCTCCCAGGCCTCTGGTAGAGGACCCGAGCTCAGAGGATAAGAACCACCCGCGGTGGGTGAGAAGGGAATTTTAATTTTTATATATATTTCCTGCTACAATGTCAAATGCATACATGTAGTTGTGGAGAGCTACATTTTTTTTCTACAGTGTCCTGGCTTTCAATGTTCAACATCGTTGAAATGATGTGCAAGTTTGTTATTGGGGTGTGTAAAGCAGACCAAATTGATGCAAAAATGCAGCAGTTTTTCTTCGCCTTCTTTTCCCCTGTAACAGAGTTGATGCACAGGAAAGAGTTTGTGGGGTCGGCGCAGTGAAAACCAGCCCTGAGTCGAGCTCTGTGCTTTGCCGCCTGACCAGCTCGCCTACAACAGGCACCGCAGGCCATTAGATGTCCATTTCAAAGTAATTTTATGCATAAAGCACCTTTTCGTTGTGGATCTCTTTTACTTTTGATGTTCCCCTGCGAGGGAGTTTCCATGCTTAGCCAAACAAAACAAATAAGTCAACAAACAGATCAATCACGGTGTTATGTTTTATGTGAATGATACCTTTCCTCTTTACCGGTGAGTCATAAACAACGTGATCTTAAGGCAAGGAATAACGGATAAAAACAGCGTTTCGCTTCTGGCAAAGTTTTGTAGGTTACTTGAAGGTTTTCTTATAAAGTTTTAGGTGGGGATGAAGTGAGATAAAGAATCGGAGTGTTGCTCCGTCTCTGGACATGGTGTGAAATAACAAAAATACAGGCTCTAAACATAAGTACTCGCACAAGTTCTACTGTCAGAGCTTCGCTATCTATTGAAAGCCAGCCACAGGTTCCCATCTCTCCACTACACATGAAGTACAACGATGTATTATCTTTGTTATGTGCTGCTAAAAGGATCAGAACATGTGTACATGTGTTGTGTAGCTGTGGCAAAGTGGAAGCGCAGAGTGAGAGGATCAGCGGGATATGAAAATAGATTAAAGGGAATCATCCAGTTATCAAGCCACTGCAGACCATCTCTGCTAAGTGATAGCGGGGCCATTCAGTGAAGAAGACCACAGCCAGTGTGTTGCACATCACCCGAGTGTGTAAGCTGTATTTGAACACTACAACTGTACTACAGATTTAATTAGACCAGAGAAGAGGATTATTGACAAAATGTTGGACTTTAACTCTGTATGCGCGAAAGCACTGCTTCCTTTTGAGCAAAGTGGACATGTGATACACTTTGATTCCAGGCGTATCGATATAAATAATAGCCGCAGTCCCGATCTTTCATTGAGCATCAACAAACTTGATGACTTTTGGAGAAAAAAAACAATGTTTTTATGCATAGTTTCACTATCTGCTCAGTGTAATTGTAACTTTTGCTAAAGTAGGACTGACAGAAAAATCACTTACGGTACTAGCCTCAATGCCAAACTTAAGTGCCACATGTCACACAAAGCAGAATTTTTGCAAACAATTCATTCAGAAGAATCATAGCCAAGTAGGCTGAACACTGGCACGCCAAACAAGATTTAAGATTCTTAAATCGATGTATCCTTTTCCTTCACAAATCACGAGGAAGTACATTGTCATAGGAGGTCAAGAAGTGACAAATGTAAAAACAAGTTTAAACAGTATAAATACATTGGCAAGGAGCTGCCACCAATTATGGAAAGACATAAGACAAAGATCCGAGCACACATACACACATTTATTGACTATTCGGAGGTACCAGACCAAAAAAAAAAGGCATTTTGTGGGAAGAAACCAGAGTTCCCAGAGGAAACCTTCGCCTCCACAAAGAGAACAAACTCTACACAGAAAGCAACAAGCTGAGACCCATTTCCTTTTACTCTTAGTAACCTCTGCTGACTAAACAAATGGACTCAGTGTTCTCTATAGCCCTCTGCTTTCATCTTTGCCATTTGCTATGAACAAAGGCAAGACGGCCAAAACTTACATCTGCAGAACAAGAAGTTTCTCTCCAGCAATGATTCCAGAGTAAGAGGCAGATATGACGCTTGTGATTGCTCCGCTAAATCCATGTAAGGCCTTCTAACCGTTGCTTTCCTCTCACGGCTGCCACGTCACAGAGACTCCTTGGAAACCAAACGGGCTCTCTTTCTGTGTTTCATTCACATTTTTCCTGCGACCCAATTTCCCTGGCTAAGGCAGCATAAAAAGATGAGGCACAAAGGCAATTTTCCACAGGGCTTAGAGTCTTTTTCATACGGGATAAATTGCGCAAATGGAAAAAAATGTCAGAGAATGCTGTAATATAATCACCAGTGCCGCACGAATTCAATCTGGTTGTATCACACAATTGTGCAGAGACGATTATGGTAATCCACTTCGGCTCAGGTATTGTATACTCTTGGATGGAAAGTCACACTAACTCACACTTAATGAGTCAGGATAAGATAAAGTGATCAGCAAAACAAAATTGTAGGGGACTGAAACGCTCTTTTGCGTGACTGGGTGCACTACAAGGATTGTCGAAAGTAAACTTATGAGAGCCAGAAGAAATTTAAATGCTGAGAGAACACAGAGCAAAACAGATGGCCGGGTAGAGATGTACGTTTCAAGCTGTTTATCTCTCTGATTTCAGATTTATTTGAAGTTTCTCTCGAGACCCTGCTTAATGATCTATGTACCTACTAAAACCAGCCTCCGGGTTATTGATGCCTCTCCGATAAACTAAGGAGAGCTCGACTTCCAAGAACAACTTTTGGATCTGCTCCAGGTGAGTTTACTTCACATTGTGGCTGAGTTGGACAGGCAATCAGAATCAGCCCTCTCTCGCTCTCTTACTCTCTGTGCCATGCGTTGGCCCACGGCCCTGAAACAAAATGATTATTCCTCACATTTCATTTAACGACCTTGGCACATCACCATATCCTACGCTCTAACACATATCAATTAGTCGGGAACGCATGTACGTTTGACACACTGGTGCAGGCAGAGTGCTGACATAAACAATGTGACGGAGAGGCTTGACTCGTAAGTCGTTGTGATCGCTCAGGGTTCAATCCCTATTTACAGAGTCGCGGCACATCGGGCTCAGCGAGGTTACAAGCTTCTCACAGCAGAAAATAATTAGGATGTCAGTAACGAAAAATACAAAGAAAATACACATCTTATTAAAAGAAATTGGAAACAAAATCAGAGGCAGGTTTGTAGGCCAACTTGTTCCCAAATGATTTGAATTGGTCAACATTACCTTAGTTATCCTGAAGCCTCTTTACATCTTAATTGAGATTACCCAAACATTCAGGACACGGAGAACTGAGCTGAGGAAGTTTTCCTGGTCTCAGCCAAACATCCCAGGTATACAATCACAAGCATTTTAAACAACTGAAGTACATTAGGGTAGTATGTAATAAATCTCTGCTAGACTTATAATTAGCAAGCCAAAATTTAGACCGGTCTGGAGGGATAAAGTCAATAAACGTCACTCTTTCCCAAAACTAGTTACTTATGTTTACCGTCTCTTGTGTACATAAAACTTTGAAGCTGATATGGTTCAGCTTGAACCTCTGGAATGTGAGCACATCGCACATTTCTACAAAACACAAAGGCTCTCAGTTTGTGTTACGGAGACATAAAGATGTAACCTCTTTTGGTCAGGAACTGAGAGTAGTGAACAACATAGTAATGATACAAATGTCGTGATCCTCCTGTAAAATCCTGTAGACTCACATGTAGGTACAAAGGGAAACATTTAATAACCCAAGAGAGGAAATCATTATTCCTTTGCAGCAACAAAGTCCTGGGTTGCCATCATTACCTGGGGTCTTTTTGCAAGGAGTTAGCATGTTCTGTGGCTTCATCCCACAGTTCTCAAGCATGAATGTTAGGTCTTCTAAATTGCTCTTAGTAGAGATTGTGATTTCTATGTGTGTTGGTGTTGCGCTGTAATGGACTAGCAACCTACTGGAGATAAGCAACAGTCCAACAAGGATGGATGGATGGATGGATGGAAAATGAGACACAAATCCTATTAATCATGTATACTGACAGTCATCTTGTCGTCTGCAGTGCATGGCTTGCTGTCTGTGAAGCCCAGTGTGTTCCCCTCATGTTTGGTGCACCTACACAACACAAGCTGCCCGCCCTCCATCAGTGCCCTTAATTACAAATGACAGGAACAGGAAGGGCAAAAGCAGCAAGAGTGAAGACAAGTGAATGGAGTCAGCTCAGACTCCATTTTAAAGAGGTCACTCACTCCAGTCTGTGTCTGGTAGGGGCAATATGAAAAAGGGATCTCTTCTCTCTGGCCTTTGACAGCGCAGGTTGCTGGTGACAACTAGAGGGCGGAAAAATCGCAGAATGGCTGGAAAAGACTTGGTAAAAGTGGAGCTGTGACTCTCCGGAACGATCACGCTGTTCTCGAGTGCAATTCCTTTTGAAAGTACAAGGTGTAAAGCCATGCTGTCCAGCATTTATTTCCTAAGGTTCTATGAAATCTACTTTGAAATGTTGTTCACTTTGTAAGTGAACATTGTTTTCAGCAATAAAGTGAGCGAATGAAAAATAAATTTTCCCAAATGTCAGAATAATACTTGACCAACATAACGTGAATACACAAAATATGACTTTGAAATACCTATTTCATTGATTAAGAGAGAGAGAAAAAAGCTATTTCAACCAATCCAGCCAAAACTGTATGTGAAAGTAATCGGCAACAACAGCCATCAAGTGCTTGTGATAAACAGCAATGAGTATTTTACATTGCTGTGGAGGAAATCGGGCCCATTCTTCTTTGGAGAATGTCTTTCCATTCCTTTCTTAGATTGAAAACTTTCAAAGAGCACATTGCATACTGTGACTGCCTTCCATTTTAAAAACCTATGGCTGCAAAAAGGCTCTACTGAGTCTTGGAACACAGACTTTCCATTCTGGCTTCATCTTGGTCATTAATTCCATTTTAATCACTCCATATACCCAGAACCCTAGAATTAAGAGAGTGTGTGCTTTCTTCTTCCTATGACTGTAGATACTGGTTTCTACGATATCTGTAGATATCCTTAAGCAAAACTGTTCTTCAGGACAGTGTTATGTAGTGTTTAGCGCTGTGTGTGCATCTATCCTGTGCAGAATATTGACTAGAGGGGGAGACTTGGATGCATGATAAAAGCTGTAACGGTGGGAAGTGATGACAGCAAAACAGCCAAATGCAGAACTCCAGGGAAGATGTGTAAAAGAAGGATGGAAGGTGCATTTTAATTACCAATCTGTTGAGACCAAAGAAAAGAGGCCGCAGGGCAGGGCGTCAGGAGGAACAGAAAACTACAAAACTGGAATCAAAGAGTGACAAGAATGTGCAGACAGGGAAAGGACTTAAGTGGTAAAAACAAACACTCTCAAAGACCCAACGGAGTCACGCAGAATTGGGCTTTCTTTGCTTGAGCTTCCTCAACAGAGCTGAAACTTCACTTGGTAATAAGAGGTACATGTTTTGGTATTGTGCTTCTATGTTTTGCCTGCGTTGGTTTTGGGTGCATTCATGTAAACTGTGTCAATTCAACCTTCATGAGCGTCTTTTAAACAAAACACACAAGTCCTCTGGAAAAGGGTCACAAAACAACTGGAGAAAAATAGCTCCTTAAGTATGGACTTTCAATCACTGGCCACTTGTTTAATCGCTTGCTCACACAAATACCAGAATAGAGACTTAAGTGACTTTGAACGTAGCTTGGCTGCTGATTGGCTGGACCGTACCTACTTTATGCACTTTTAAAACCAACAGGATCAACGCGCTGAACACAAAGTCAATACCAGCAGTCATATGGCACCATTGGATCAGTCATATAATCGAGAAGGCAAATAGTACATTTAAAAGTAATAAGATAGTAAAATATTGCAATAATAACATTAAAAAAACTGGTGCCAATGAAGCGGCAATTCTTTGTATAAAGACACCTTGGTGGTGTCAAAGGTCAAAGGAAAATAGGCTGATCAATTTGACGTAACAGAGACTGAACAGTAGCTCAAGTATCCACTTTTTACAACCAGAACCATATATGAATACAGTCTTAGTTAAAATTCCCAAACTTGCGACCCCATCTAAAAATGCCCATTTTAATATGTATTTGAAACACTACCTGAATGTGCATTAAAACACACAGTGGGGAACATCTTAGCAGGTACCAACAAGGTGTATCTTACTACATGTATGACTTGAGTACAAATATTTTTTACATTTTTACAGCTCTGAAGACAAATTTAAAGCTTTTCTTTCAGCTGATTCCTTAGAAAAATTGCCATGCTTAAGACTGCAGTAAAAATGAGGCTGTTGTTGAGTTGAAAACCACATATCCAGACTTGAAGATCCTTGGCTGTGCAGCTGTTGTGTGCCAAAGGTCACGGCTTGAAGACCGCTATGAGTACAAGGTCATCGTTAAATATGAAGAGCACAGCATTACCGTCACTGCAAATGGAGGCAGTGAGAAGGACCAGCTCTCCCACGGGGAGAGAGAGAGAGAGAGAGCAGCTCTTTGCTCTGAGAACACAGATGCAACTCTCACTTTGGATAAAAGAGAGCTGTGGAAGTAACCACGGCTCCGGATCCTCCCACCACTCCTTCCCCTGGGGAATATGGCCCTAAGCCTTCACTAAGTCCATAAAACCCATGGGCAGTGGACAGTCAAACTCCCATAGGTTAAAAAATTTAAAAAAAACGCAGCAAAGATTTTTCTTTCTTCCTCCCAGAAGAGGAAGGAAAGTCAAAAGCAGTCAAAAGGAGAGGGGGAGGTTTTCAGAAGTTAAACCGGAACATAAACAAAATGCAAATCCTGTCATTTGTGCAAATTTGCAATTAAACTGATTAGCAACAGCAGAAGTGCGTTCTTTCTGCATTATACTTTGCATGGATTTATCTGTACAAACGAAAATAAAAAAGTAGGCGTTTATGCTCGCAGCTAAGAAGATTTGAGGATGCGGACAGTTTACTATTGTCTCTCTTGTTTTGTTTTGGTTTTTTTATGTACTGTCCTATTCTTAATCCAGATCCAGCACTTCCACCAGTCTGTTGTTTGCTTAATCGTTTTTGCTCGTCTCCTCCCCGACATGCATTCTACATTTTAATATTACATCTCACATGCAGTAGTTGTGGGAGTGAGAACCGAGAACTGAAAAAAAACAAAACAAACAGCAGATAAAATCAGAGCAGACGCAAGAAAAATGAGGGAAAACTAATGAAAATGTGGCCATGCAGCAATGACAAAATAAATAAATAAATAAAAAATGAACCGAGAGAGCTGAGGAAAACGAGGCTGGATCGTGACTTCTGGACAGAAGCAGGATGGCAGTTTCATCACTACACTGTGAGGCTGATGAAAACAGGCAGAAACCGAAGCGGTTGGATCTCCAGCAGATTGGAAGGAAAAACCAGAAGCTCTCGCTCGCTTTTTAGGACGCGTAGATGCCATTCCTTCTGCTCTTGTTGTGATTATGCTCCTGCTATTAATACAAAACGTTGAGCAAATCAGAGGTTTACACTGGTCGGAAATCTAGCGCACGTTGCGGTGCTTGGCGTCAGTGAAGCATGCTGAATGGTTCTGAATAGGGGTATAGGTACAACAACTTACAAAATTATTCATCTGCATTTACTATTTTCAAGCCTTAATGCATTATAAGTAATTATGTATTTGGTTGGAATTTTATGCGCTTTACCAACAGAAAGCATTACATAACTGGAAAGTAGAGGGAAAAGGAAAACACCCTGAAAAGTGTGGTGTGCACTTGTCTTCGACGTAGCCGAGTCAATGCGTTGTAGAACCCTGCAGTTTCAGCTACATTTTTTTTTTTTTTTTTTTCTTTTTCTGGACATGCCTCAACCTGGGTTGAGTCTGAACATTTGTTTGATCAGACTGTATGGGGGAGAATGTGCTAACAGCCACTTTTGAGTCTTGCCATAAATTCTCAGCTGGATTTCAGTCTGGACTTTGACTGGTCCATTTGAACGGACAAAAATGATCAAAAACTTTATCTCTCTGCTACATGATGACATTTTCTTCTGCTCAATGCTGATCCTCTATTGTAGTTTCAAGTCATTTACAGCCTCTAATGCAGCCAAAATGCTCTGTCGATGTTTATTACAGGGATTGTGTTCCAGTGATTGTGCAGAAATTAACATTTTAATTTTTTATTATTCTTAGGATAGTAAATTATTAACGTTTACCATGTCCTTAACAAGCTTGTGGCAAATTTTAAAACAAGACTTATGTTTGTTTTGCTTCAGCAACAACACTGTTATTGTCACACTTTCATAAAAATCCGATTTGTGAAGTGTTGTTGCACCGACAAATTATTCCACCTGACCTGTGAACCGCTGCAGCTCCTCTAGAGTTACCGTGGCTCCCCTTGCTGCTTCCTTGACCAAGTCCTATCAGTTTGGATGGAAACCTGCAGCACATCTCGGTGTTGTCTTTTTAGCTCCATATATTTCTCATTTCCCATCAAAGTAGCCAAAAAGCCAAAAGAGTCATTGAACAGAGCAAATGAGCAAAGGTGTCTATATTTGATGAACAATAATAGAAATGTGTTGCTCTCGCCAAGCCAAACCCAAACTCTGTGTCAAACCTCTCCCGATGCTAAAAGTAGAAGCTCCTCCCAATCAACACTGCTGTTGTGAATAAGTTGCGGGGCTTCATAATAACTTGTGCTGCAACAGTGGAAGTAATAGGACTGAGCCTATGGACTGAGACAAGCAGCCATTCTATAATGAGGGATGGAACCGCTCAGCCATACAGCAACACTCTTCCTGTTAGGATCCTCAAATTAAAGAAGCAAACGATGCGTGCAGCAAATTCTCGCCCTTAAGTCTCCAGGGCTACCTTTTCTCCGAGAGGAATCTAACTCTTTTCTACAAGCCCCAACTCTCATCTGCTCCATTGAGTCAGCTCCAAAGGAGAAAAAAAAAAAAGAAAGAAAGAAAAGGAAACGACTCGCTGTCTTCAGTGTTTCACTGAATTGGAACTGTATTTATCTACGGACCATTTTCATCAGCAGAGCGGTTACTTGTGCATTGTGTCACGCTTAAATCCATGGCACTTACAGCACAATCGTGTTCAATTGCTGGAGTGTTTACCTCCTGCACTGCAGACCCGGCCGGCTTGTTCAGCAAACAGCGGTTCAATTCCAGATCCTACGAGAGCTTTCTGTAAAAGTGGACGTTTTAGGAAGGTTTCTTCTCACCTATCAGTCGAACCTTAGTGGCAATAATTAAAAGTGAAGAAGACAGAAGCGACCCCCTAGGACAGTGGTTCTCATTCTGGGCCCCCTTATGGATTACAATAACCCTCTCAGCCCCCGAAGAAAGAAAAACAAAAATCAACTGGGCACACACATCGTTTAACCAGACGTAAACCTATACATATATTTTGTTTTCAAACTCCACTGAAGTTTATTTCACACTTCAGGTTGCAACAAATCACACTACAAACCATCTTTACAATAAAACACTTTTGTGTAACTCTTTTTTTTTTTTTATTCATCCATACCACTTCCCGTGCACCCCAGGGGGCGCGCCCCACACTTTGGGAACCACTGACCTAGGAGAAATAAAGCAACTGACCGACACACTGCTTGGTATTTTACCCACATGCCTGTATAGAAATGCTTTTTGGGCTAAAACGTGAACAAATAAAGAGCATGTTGAGAAGTCCTCCTGAGACACATGTCAACCGTTCTCGATGTATTCTTGTTATTCCACAACAGCCATGTTGAAATTGGAAAACTGAAAAAAAAACCTCTCCGTTGTTTTTGTCCAACTAGATCAACATTTTTCTGCCTTTGATGTCCAAACCTGCTGTCAGAGATTAAGACGCCGGGTCTCACTAAAACAGTGGGTCATTTCTGCTGATGGAAAACAAAGTGACAGCTGAGGAAATATGTGAGTTAGTCACAACTGTCACAATGAAATACAAGCAACAATATTGTGTTTGTATGCATTCCCATCTCTGACTATGTCAAAACAATGGAACAGGGTATTGCTTACAAAGCGACTTGAGGCTACTTAGTCTTGGAGTAACAATTTTGCAAAAAAACAAGCACACTGTTTTGTTTTCAGGTGCAGAATTCCCTCTGATCGGATGGTTTTCCCTCAGTTGTTCAGATTCTAGTGTTTCCAGATGCACTCTGTTGGACTGTGGTTGCAATTAAACACATCTTGTATTAACTTGTAATTTTCAGTTGCAGTTTTATTCATGCATGTGTTATTTATCACCGTTTCTCTGTTCTGTTTTTTTCTCTCTTTCTGCAGGTGTATAAGCAGACTTCTAAGGTTATCTTGTATTCTGTCTCTTCTTTCTGTCCTCTACTCTCGCCTCCAGCTTTCTCTCCTCTTTCTCGTTCCCCATTTCTTTCCACCTTCTTGTCCAATACATAAAAAACCCCAAAAGCTACTTCTAACTAAGTTTGCTATGAAGTGGAGCATTAAGGCGCGGGTGAAGGTTTTCCCACAGTGGTCTTTTTTCACGTTAAACTATTTTAGATTGAGTGAGACAGCTGCCCAGCCCCATTTGATACATGGGAGATTTCAAGAGATTTCATGCTATGGAATTATTCAACATGACTAATAAATTTATGGCAGCCTGGCACTGCTGAAGATCCCACTGCGTACGCTGGTGTGTCTGATACGTGAAAAGTCGGTGCTTTAAAGTCCTTTTCCTTGCAGCTGCATGTCTTGATATGCTATAGGAACTCAAAGCAGATCTCTAACGTGCGACTGGGGCAGAAGCCTGAATTTCAGTTAGTGTAAAGGATCCAACACACTGACTTTTTTTTCTTTTTCCATCATCGTACAATCTGGGAAATGACAGTGTCTTTGAATGTGGTATGTTAGAGGAGAGGCACATCGGAAAACCTCCAAGAGAGTCTGTTTGCTTTTATCCACAGCAGAGGTACATACACAGCAGCAGCCTGACTTTTATCAGAGTAGGTAGTTCTTAACAGTCTCAGCAGGAGAAAGCAAAGGCTGTGGCAACCTCTGAGGGGAAATATGTGTCTGCTATTGCATATCGGATGACGACTTTATGCTATATACCACCGCGTTAGGAGGCGTCTGTGTGGAAAATGTCCTAAACTGCTGACTGAAGTGCAGAATGTCTGCTTCAAGGAAGTATCGCTTTTGCTGTGCCTGGAGGAGATGATGAGAATACATCTATGATGAGCTGATGTCAGCTTATTGCAGAAGTGGAAGAAAATGTTGGAAATCGAGTGTTCGGTGCGAGGTGGTATGAATGCGAAGCTTGTGGATCCGATGGAGTAAATGGCATGCACTCTTGAGAAATACCTGTCATGTACATCTTCTCTGCTTCTAGGGGAGTTAGAGGGGAAAGTAGTAGCCGGCTGCTGGTAAATGAAGCCACTGAGTTAACTGATCATCAGTTGGGGTGACCAGCACTGTGAGCAAAGCAGTTTTAGTAGTCGGTTACATACAGTTGTGTGTTTACACAACTGTATGTATGCAAGAGGGAAAAGAAATCAGCAGTTTGCTTACATATGCGACTGTGTTATTGTTGTCTATATGGGAAGGTTTAAAGGGCCATTTCCAAAGCATTTAGCACTATTTAAAGGTGGGAAACATTTAAGATGGTTGCCATGCAGTCAAGACCATCTGCAATATTTAGAGAAACTGTAAAGCAGGAAGTAAGTGTCAAACTGTACAGGCCTCAGTTACTGTGTTAAATGCTAAAATTCATGGCAGTGCATTTTGTTAGCCTCATAGCATAATTGCCGAAGTCATGTTTTGGCCAAATTTAGATCTCTGCTTTGATTTTCTTATATTTCCACCCTGTCTTATTGTCTATGTCCTTAGTCTTTCAGAACACTCACAACAGTCCAAAATCCATATTTTTGCTGTATTTAAAAAAATAAAGTCCCCATATTTTATTAATATCTTTTCTTGTTTTCCAAAAACATTAAAAGGGGAAGTATTATGTGTTTTCCAGACACAGTCAAGTACCTATGTTGCTTGCTTCAGTTGTTAAAGAATTCTCTACACATATCAAATATGAGAAATTTGACTTTGAGATTTAAATTGGGCCTCTGTCTCTTTAAGAAACTCCTGCTCTTTTTGAAACTCGGCCTTCAGGAAGTCATCATAACATGGCTCCTCTATTAACCCTCTAACAACATTTTCACCAGCGTTGTGCTGAGAAATAGCTCACTTAACAAGCTCAGCAAACTCGCAGTTCCACCAGCTGGTTCACTAATTGCTGCAGTCTAGTCTGAAGGAGCTGAGTGAGGAAGTCGTCGGGGAGGGCTGCTCTGTCAGTCGGAAATTAGGACGTTTGGCACAGCCGAATGGTTTAAGAAAGATTAAAGGCAACACTCCAGGTAGGTTTATGTTGAGGGAATATGACATGATGTACATGATGTACATTATGACATGATGTACAACTCACGTACTTAAAATATGGCTTGGGCAATTATGCTATGAGGCTAACAATTTGGAGAAAGACTGACAGCTGCAATGCTCCTAACTAAAGGACTCCTAATGTGATATGTCACACATAAGAAATGTGAGCCATTCTATCCAACCACTAAAGCCTGGCACAAACTGGGTCTTACAACTCAACAACAATCGTGAGAAAAGCAGCAAATCTTCCAAAAGTGGCTTGACAAAGAAAGAATCAAGATGATACAATGGCCTGGTCAAAGTCCAGATCTAAAGCAGATAGAAAGGCCGTGGTAAACTTTAGAAGGGCAGAATCTCACTGAACTGAAGCATCACTGGAAGGTAGACTGATCCAAAATGTCTCCATAACAATCAAAGAGACTATTAAATTAAAGCATAAGATGACAATTTTAAGTTATTTCCTCTCATTGTGGTTCTTGAAACTTTGTTTTTCACCTGTATTGTCAGTATTACTTATATAAGTGACAAGGAATTGTGTAATATAGACAGTTAAAAGGTCCGTATCCCTGGTGGATGTTTGAATGGTAAGGTTGGGGGATTTTCAGAGAAAATGGGAGAAAAATAACTGAATCAGCTGAGTTAAAGGCTGTCTCTCTCTCTCTTTTTTTTTTCACTCCTGTTCGTTCCGAGGAGAACAAATTGTAGGTATGAATGCACTTTCAAGATGTTGCACCCTGACCTGGACTTGATTCGCTCTCCTTGACATGCTGCTGTAGCACAAAAAAGGACAAAAAAAAGCGCTCTCTTTCACCTCTTTAACAAATCCTCTTTATTTTTTATTTTTTTGGTTTGCTCGAACCTGAACGGGATAAATCTGCAAGACGTGCCGGCTAATAGAAAACCTCTCAGCCATGTAACATAAACTTTGACAGCCGAAACTGGGCGCGGGAATAAAAAGGGGGGGAGGAAATGAAAATAAATGAGCTAGAAACACACCCCAGATTAATGTGCGCTTTTGAATTTGTGCATAAACACCGCTCGAGTTTAATTGGTGGCAAGATGTATCCCGAGAAACGAGCCCGATGTGAAAAATTGTTTGACAGCTTTGTCAGGAGGGTCGACTCCTCCGTGAATTCTCTGAGAAATGAGCTCCGCTGGTATGATTGGAAACGTAAAGCGGGGCGTCCAAATGCCAACGGGAGCTCAAGAACCGTCTGGCTTCCGCACGCGCTGTAAGGCATTTTGCATCTCTTAACGAAGATTGTCGTTAGGACTTATATAAATAACAATTGGAAAGTCCTGCTTTTGAAACTAATTATCCACATTCTTTATTAAGCACCGTTTGGTAATCTGTCTAAAGGCTGTCTGCAGTGGCGTGTTTCCAACTCTCGCCCCTGCAGCCTTTTTGGCGAGGTGGAAACAAATGTTCCGCATGTATACTTTGTCAAATACTAATTGTCCTGGTTGCCATCGACTGTGTTTGTGTCTCTCCAGCCGAGTCTTTTTAAATAGAGGATCTCTAAGGAGAACCACCTTAATGTTATTACAATAAAGCAAAGTGGATTTAATGAGCGCGTTTGACATCAGTCAGCAGAGAAACTGTGTGATCTCCTCTGTATTAAGTCACACTTAATTCCACCAGTTCAGTAAATTGGTTTTAGAGGTCTAATAAGTTAAACTGAGATCAGCTGGGTCCAGTAGGAGAGTTCAAGTGTGCTGTGGGAAAAAAAAAAAAAAAAAATATATATATATATATATATATATAAATATATAAATATATATATATATAGCTGGATTTAGAATTTCTCTAAGTGTCAGTAGCTGTAGAGAAATCCGTATGGGCGATGGCATGTAATAAAGTGAAGGCACTGAAGGAATAAAACGATTTCCAAGCAATTCTAAAGCTATTGGGGCCCACTTCGCTCAATAATGAAACCTGAAAGATAACCACAGAAGTCCTCCTGTTTGGTGTTTGTTTTTTATTGGGCACAGTGATTAAAGTTTGAAGAATCAAGAAATACCAGAAACTTACTAATTTATTTGATCAAATTCTGGAGGTAATCTCAGATAAATTCTGCTCTGCTGGAGCAAACATTGACATTTTGGAGGGATCAGGTATTAGAATCTTGACAACATCTTCATGGTGTAAAGCATGTTTTTATTTAGTTACGTTGACCGGGGAGCTGGCTACATTTTTAACGACAACAAAAACTGGTGTGTTTCCATCACTAAGTGATAAATAAAAATATCTATTTGAAAATAATTGGACGGAATTTATTCCATTTGTTAATCCACCATTTCTCTAATATATTTTATTCATTGTTAGATTTCAGGGCCCTGTGATCTGTCCAGGATGAACCCTGACACGCATCCGATGACTGTTGGAGATGGGCGCCAACAGTTAGCACAGGAGTTAGCATTTCCAGGTCTGTGTGCATGTTGCTTACCATTCTAATATCTGCTCCTTTACCATTTGAATGATCTGTGTTTACTGTGCTGTCAGGAGTTCTGCCTTCTGGATCACATGTATGCCTACAATTTTCAACATGTTGCCAATTTAATGCCCAGGATTGGTCACCTCTTCCAGGTCCTATTTATTGTTTTTAGCTGCACAGTCCGGATCATTCTCCTCCATCTATGTCATTAGTGCTACTGTGTGGCATTTTTCAAACAGCAGGTTGAATTAACATGTTCAGTTCCAATGGTCTCAATGACATCAGCAGTTATGACATCACTATGATACATCAAAGGAATTTCTCTCTTGAAAGTAGCTCACAGACTGAGTTTCCTCAGACCTGTTCCACAGTTCTACTGCGACAGATCACTCTTCAGAGCAAGTTCGAAACTACCGGGATATCGATTCCAGATATTATACGCCTTTCAGAGTAGCAAGAACTGACCAGAATATAGAGATGAAACAACAACAAATCACTTGTGAACATGAAGCTTTTCCAGCAGAGCTTTCATGGATTGAGATGATGGATCACAACATCCAAGTCGACTACGACGCTGTCCTTTCTTTTGAAGATGATGACGACAGCTCCATTGAGTCGGTAGATGAATCATCAGAGATCCAGGGGGACCCAAGTCCTTCCGGTGACTTGGAGAGTCCAAAGTCATTTGAGCAGGAAACAACTCCCTCTGCTGACTTTGAGGTTACCCCTTTGGTGGAAGTTGAGCAGAAAAAAACTCCAGCTGCTGACCCTGAGCCTGTCAACTCAGTTGAAAACCGGCAAACTTATCGACCATCTCCAGTTACCCGTTCTATTCCTGATTTCACTGGAGTTGTGGAGTCAAGAAAACAAAAGAAATGTGGTGATGTGGCCTCCCAATACCAATACCATAAGAGGAGATCAAACTATTCCAGGACCACTGGCAATCCTCAGTCTTCTCATCCCTTGTCCTACACAGAGACTAGTCAACACATCAGTGATCTCAAAAGGCAGGTAG
>CAEGAD010029858.1:0-24704 GCA_903067055.1 Poeciliopsis paucimaculata
TTAATTAGCAGAAATAATCAAATAAGTAAAATCAATCATCTAGCCTATCTTTCCCTAACGCTGATACTCAGAACTAAAAAGGGAACCTTTGAGAGAGAAAGACGAAGTATGATGTTTCGAACCCCAGAACTGGCTTGATGATGAAGAAGGTGTTGCAGCAGGAGGAGGAGGTTGATTGTCGAAGGCAGGGATCTCTGTTGGTCTGATAAGCTTTCATCTCTGGGTCGATGGTGAGGTCACACAGTACTTGGGTCTTTATCTTTGCCTTGGTCTTCATTTTTACCTTCATCTTTGTCTTTGGGGTCTGAACCCACCTGATGAGAGAAGTGCGATTTGAAGCAGCATGTTGCAGGGCTGACGGATTGGTCCCCATATGCAGGACAGTCTTTGGTTCTGTGGCCCCGGCTCTTCTTCAGCTGCAGAGTTCTTTGTCCATCTCAATCTTGGCTCGAAGCTGCCTGGAGGATCCAACCAAAGATTCCTCTTTTGAGCTCACCTTTTATAGGGTTTATCCACCCTTTTGGTGCATTTGCATTGGCTAACACTGTTGTTGTGCTTGTTTCATTGGCTGACTGCTTGACAGATGATTTCATATCCATCACTGTCTTAGAGACATTATGTCCTGATGTCTATGCTAATGTCTCAGGATTGCTCAACATTCCTCCTACGTCTTTTCTCTGAAACATTTAAGTTGTTCAACAATCTATCTCCACATAAGGCATTGGACATCTCTGCTCTCCCGTTAGTTCCCCTTTGACTCCTAACCTTTCACCTACTATCTACCTCCAACACATCATCAGTGATCTTTAATTGCAGTTACACGTTTTACACCATTTCAAGTTCAATGTCAAAATCACATTCATAACCCTTTTAGTTTTGATTTAGCATTCATTTATAATTTTATGATAACCATAACTTATTACTCTTATTGTAATCATAATGTGGGTTATTACAGATGTTCTGAAAAGAAACCAAGAATAATCTATTATTGTAATTATTTGATACCAAAGTTATAGTTACTTGTTTTACTTGTAAGTGTTCCTACAAGTGTAAGTGTAAGTACTATTATAAGTAAACCAATATTAATATAAGTACTTTACTTTAAATCTTATCCAATTACTCAAAATGTTTAGATTTCATTCTTTAAAACTTTCATGCTTTGAAACAAGGAATAGTCTTAACTTTTCTTATACATCTGCAGGCTGGAAGCTTACTTCCCCTTTTTTCAGGAAATCTCCTCTTCCTGTCTCATCTCTCTCTCTGACTATTTCTTATGATCAGATAGAAAAAAGAAGTATAGTTAAAACTAAGTTTGCAAGAGACAAAAACAACACAGTATTGACATTTGAATTAGAGCTGTATTTTTTTCTGTCATAACCTTTTGTCTCAGATCTTACCTCCTCTGAAGGACGTTGCTGTTCGGCCTGAGCAGGACAGTACACTCAGAGGCCAGCTAGTCCGCCTGATGACACATGTTGACACTGATGTTAAGGACTGTGCAGCAGAGCTGCTGTTCGTGCTTTGCAAAGAAAATGGTACAATTACATCCTACATCTTTGTGATATTGTCTTCATAAAAGTTTTACTTAGATGTTTTACTTAGATGTCCAATCATTCAAGATATTACTGATTGTGAGTCAACAAAAATGCTTGAAATGTTTTTGTACTACAAAACAGGCATAGTCATGGTCACATAAGTACACCATCTAATGGTATTTCTAAAGAACAAGCAAGCACAATTTGGTTTTATTTCATTCGGACCCTATATGAAGCCTTGTTGTAGACAGGAAGTACTTACTTGTACAGTGATAGGCAGACATGTATATTAATTGAACATCAGAATCATATTAATTTGTGGCTGTTAATGATACATCTCAAATGTAAAAGAAAGTTAACACAGCAATCTACTTTACTTCATTTAAAAAAAAATAATGGGTGCTCTACAGACCCCTGGTCCAGATGGAGACTAACAGGAGTTTAGCCATCAGACTCTACTTCCGGTGGAGTTACACAGTGAAGTATGACACCTCCAGCTGATTATATTTGCTCATAGGAACTGAGTGAGTTTTGTGCATGGGGCAGAATGATCCCCACACCCAGGGAGGGAATCTGAGTTGTCCACTCCACTCTCTTTGTAATTAAAGTTAAAGGCTACAGAGATTATTTTAATGTTTGTTCTGTAATGTATATGTATCTTAGTTCCAAAGCTGGACTGCGATTAGAAAGAGATTTAAGTTTGTGCACCGTTAGTAATATTAGTAATACAGTAATATTATGATGGAGTTCTAGAATATTTTGCTGTGGAAAAGTTGGGCAAGATTACTGAACTAATTTTGATTATTTTACAGAATGTGACTTTCTGCTGTGTAATTTAAGTTTACATTTCTACCTTATTATTATTATTATTAAGTTTATTTGATAGGGAAAGACACACATCAACATAGACAAACTGAAAAAGACAGCAGTCCCCATGTTTGTGTCATAGTGCAATAGCAACATTTAATTTGCAGCACTTGTTCTCACATGTCCCTCATAACAGTAACAGATAATCTGAGGACAGGAACCTTTGTGCTGCATTTTATTAGGGGCCTGTACTTCTGTGTAGCCTTATTAAAATATCAGAGAACAGAAGAGATGTTGCTTCAGCCATATATGGTGCCATATTGCTCACCATATATCTTATTTAGAGGGACTCGACAAATCTCATTGAGCTCACCGTGAACAAATTGCTTTAATATTGCTAGATGGTAATGTCTGACATTTGGGCCATTTCTGTCACCTGCATTTAATGCTTAAATGCAGGTGCAACCATGCAATCATGAACCTACCTGCTCATGACCCTCCCTTTTCACTAATATTATTAAAAACACTCTGCAAAGGAAAGAAATACAATCTTTCTTGTGAAGAGTTGCCTCAGTATTGTTCTCATCCTATGTGTCTTTGCAGTAAGTCGCTTTGTTAAATACACTGGTTACGGGAATGCTGCAGGGCTACTGGCAGCTCGTGGTCTGTTGAATGGCAGGAGGAACTCTGGGGACGGCCAGTTTGCCTCCCGCTACTCCAGCGACTCCGACTCAGACACAGAGGAGTACCGCCAAGTCAGATCAAAGATTAACCTGGTGACAGGCAGGGTGGAGGCAGAGCAGCCCGACCCTATGGAAGGCATGACAGAAGAAGAGAAGGAGGAAGAGGCATGTCGTCTCATCTGCATGATCAACAGACTATCACAGTGAGAACATTTGATATGATATGACTCATGATCCTTTTGTCTGCTCAGTTATTGAGAGTATTCAGAAAGTTTCCCTCTTTCTACATTTTATGATATAGCAAATGTTTTAAACATAACGACCCATAGCAACAAAGGCAAAAAACAAAGCATGGCAAATTTATTAAAGGCAACAAAACAAAAAATAGATGTACAGAAGTATTCACACCCTGTTCCATAACTATAAATTGAGCTCAGGTTCATCGTTTCCACTGATCATCCTTTAGATCAGTGGTGCCCAAAGTGTGGCCTGGGAGTCGGTTTTGTCTTCTCTGAGTCAAGAGGAAAACAAATTTTATTGGGTAAAGAGGAAAACTGGAAAAGAAGGTTGTGGGTTCGATTCCCAGCCCAGGGTCTTTGCATGTTCTTCCTGTGTATACTGTGGGTTCTCTCTAGATACTCTAGCTTCCTCCCACAGTCCAAAAACATGACTGTTAGGTTAATTGATCTCTCTAAATTTTCTTTAAGTGTGCGTGCATGGTTGTTTGTCCTTTCTGTCTCTGTGTTGCCCTGCAACGCACTGGTGACCTGTCTACAAGATGTAGAAAAACGGCTTTACAGATGTTCTGTTTGTATTTTTTCTTACTCATTCAGAGACCAAATCATTCAGCCAATGGGTGTGACAAGAGATGGGAGACTGGCTCCTCTTTGGGGCCATATGAGGAGCTGCACAGAAGAAGAGGATGAAGAGGAGGAACAGGGTTTGAATTCAATGCCACAGGGATTGAAAGACAAAACAATGAAATAGCAAAATATTTTGCTGCTACACTCAGAAATGAACAAACAAGTATGAGAGAACTATTATCATTTCTTTATTGGGGCCCTCTTATTCTACACTTTGTTCTCTTTAATATTTATTTTTGTTCCATCACCTTTAATGAGGCCCAAACCACTGCGTGCAACCCCACAAAATAGACATCAAAATGTGCAACCCACTCTCAAGAAGGGAGTTATTACTTCTGTTGCCATTTCGACTTCCATGATAAACATGGCGGCAAACTATGGCTTTGAATTACAATGGAAAAGCATGGACCCTACAAAATAAAAGCCTTCAAATTTCACTCAGCAGGTAATTGCCACTTTGGGTTTTATATGATTGGTATAACCCAACCACTGTTACACATGGGTTTGGTGTGGTCTTTTAAAATGAAGCTTACTAAAAATGTCAAAATAAAAGCATCTTTGTTCTTTACCTACTCTACATTTTAAGTTGAGAGAACTGTTCAATGAGATATTGGCTTAGGACCAAGACTCCATGATTGTCAGTGCACACATTCTGATGGTAGGTTCAACATGCTAGTACTTTATCATGCTAGTGATAGCTGCCACATTTAAACTACCATGTTAGCTGGGTCTTATGTAAAAGCTAAGCTGTACATACTAAATGGAGTACATCGATGTTAATCAATATGCTGGTGATAATACATACATCCAAGTACTGTCTACATGCTAGTTGCTCAACATACTAATGATAGCCCTCATGCTAACATTAGTCCTATAGCTAAAGTAAGCATTTTAGATGATTTTGAACATTTATTACATATGTTTATCATAATGAATGTGGTAAGTCAATATAAGTCTACATATAAGTGATGCCCCACATGCTACTGACAGCAGTTAAGCTAACCTTATAATTTAAGCTAATTTTATCTCATAAACTAATGTTTCCACACTGACTGGAGTAATTTATTAGTTTACATGCTAGTAATAGCCCTCATCCTACTGATAGTATCAACATGTTAGTCAGTCATTATGCTTGTGATAGCCACCATGCTAACATTAGCCTGATAGTTTTTTTTTTATATTTATTAGTTATGTTTAGCATACTGAATGTAGTAAGTCCATATATGTCAGCATACATGGACTTACTGGTACGTCCATGTACCAGTAAGTACATGGTACATGTAATATCACACATTCTAATGACAGCATCTATGGTAGTCTTAGCATTATAATTTTTTTTAGCTTATACACTAATGTTTTGCATACTGAATGGAGTAATTATGTTAGTCAATATGCTAGTGATAACCCTCATCCTACTGGTGGTATTAAAATGCTAGTCACTTGATATGCTAGTAACTCTCATGTTAACATTATCCTTGTATCTATAATAAATATTTTAGATATTTGATTTATTAGCTAAGTTTTTCATTGTCAATACATTAAGTCAATGTAAATTAACATCCTGTTGATCTCACATGTGCTACTGATAGCATTTAAGCTAATTTTAGTTTTTATACCTATGTTGTCATACAGAAGAGAATAAGTCCATGTTAGTCAACATGATGATACTCCACAAGCTATTGACTACATTTTAGTTCACCTTAGGAATGTTGCTAATTTTAAGCATCAGAACACCGGGTTTAAACCGACACACACTCTTTGGCAGACCCCTTTTAAATTTCTTCAGAAATGTTCCAGTTTCAGGATATTATACTGCAACATGCTCTTGCTTCTTCCTATTTCAAGATTTTTCATAGACTTAAATTTGAGTGATTATTCTGTTGCTGCATCTACAGCAAGTCAGATAATGTGTCAGTCATGTCAGAAGGAAAGAAAAATTAAGCATGTAAAAATTACTATTTTCAACTGAATTCATATTTTCTGTTTGCATCCAAACTGTTAAGCTCTTTAGACATGCCATGTGTTCATCTGAGCTGTTTACACAGTGTAAATTATCTATGCTGTTTTCCACACCAAGGGTAATAAAATGAAGTTCCTTTAAATTGTTTTCTGTATTAGTCATGTTTTTTAATTGCTGCTTTGTACAACATAATTCTGTCCACTCATTGTTTAGCAGTGCTCTTGGAGAATATTCAATGTAAGAAAGTGAGAAAATGTGTCCAAAACTTGTAACCATTATTGGATTTTGTCTTATTTCAATATTATGAGTTTAAACTTTTAAACTCCCACATAGTGACAAATATGTGAAAACATGAAAGGTTTGATCTAGGTGTGTGTGTGTGTGTGTGTGTGTGTGCATGGTTGTTTGTCCTGTTTGTTTCTGTGTTGCCCTGTGACAGACTGGCGACCTGTCCAGGGTGACCCCGCCTCTCGCCCGGAACGCAGCTGGAGATCGGCACCAGCAACTCCCGACCCCATTAGGGACAAGGGTGAAAGAAAATGGATGGATGGATGGAAAGGTTTGATCAAAACTAGTAATACTCACTTTTTCTTCCCATGACCTGTGCATCCTCTTCCAACCTATAGTCCATCTGTTTCAAGATTATCTCTAATGTGGGCCAACCGCCCAGATTTTATTTATTCCTCCCTGCTGGTTTCATGTCAGAATTCTCCCCTATTACTCACCTTCAGGACCCATTTCTGAGCTTGCCTCTCCTCTTCTTCTTGGTGTGTGCTCAGAATCATTCCAGCTCAAGACGATTATATTGTTCTTAGAAATAAACTCTTTCAAATGTACTGCTGTCCACCTGAGCAAATTGTGCATGTGGCTCAGAAGTCTACCTAAAACCACAACTCTGCTGTATGTGGAAAACATTAACTCACAAGAAAGAGAGAAAATCTCAAATAATTTTTCTATTAAAAAAAACAGACATGAAAAAACTAAAGCACACTTCAATGACAGAACTGTCACACGAAACATAAACATAAGCTATCATTTAGGTTGATGCATTTATTGTATCGTTTATCATTTATCATGATAAATTTAATATCAGAATAAGAATTTTATTTATTCTGATAAAATTTCTTTTGTGATGACAAATTCCAACTAATACTGTTTTAATCCTCCTCAAACTGCCCTTATTGGGACTGATAGTTTTACTATTTTCTGCACTCTGTACAATGAAAGCACCAACAAATACTAATAAATTTGAAACAGAAAGCAGTTTCTGAGTGCAGTTGAGTGACACAAATAAAGCTTCTTTATGTAACTGCTGTTACATAAACAAGTGTGTTACAAATGGGAATGTTTTTCAAGAGCATTATTTATGTTTGTCATTCTACAATTTCTATCACACAAAGTCACAGCTGTACAGTTATCTAAAAAAAGAAATAATGAATGTCTTACTTTCACGTTTATTGTTATTATAATAGTACTGCAAAATATTGTAATAAAACCACGTCCAATTTGCCCACCCCTACTGTCATTGTCTGTGTTGTGTATTTAAGAAAGTTATGGTATTTGATCTGAAATATTCTCCCTGTAGTCTGTCAATAGTATGGAAGGTTTTACACCATTTCTAGATACTTTTGGAAGAGGGGAAAGAATGGTGTGAGGAGATTGCTGTTTCAGTTGACCCAAAAAATTGTATAAACATGCATGAGTATTTACAATGTCCAAATGGCTAGTGAAAACAAACATGTCCTTAGTTTACATGTTTCCATGTGGAAGGTTTTGAAGAAAACGTTGCAAAATATGGCCTCCCCTGTTTTTTTTCACTGATCTTATGCAAGAACATTTTGAGATACTTGATGAGATTCAGGAAAAGGCTTGTTATAAAGAAGTCTGATCTTTGTGTAACAATGCACAGACATTTTTTCTGCATCTGTGTATC
Organism: Poeciliopsis paucimaculata; assembly: GCA_903067055.1. NCBI lineage: Eukaryota > Metazoa > Chordata > Actinopteri > Cyprinodontiformes > Poeciliidae > Poeciliopsis > Poeciliopsis paucimaculata. Next base: position 7,782 of record CAEGAD010029858.1, read on the forward strand.
ACAAGGTTGTGCTCTGCTGCAGAACTGTGACAACATTCCAAATGTTGGTCCTCCTCTCTTTTTTTAGCATCTCAAATCCAAAGACCAAATAAGGTGCTGTGTGAGATAGCAAAGGAAGCAGTTGTGAGCGTTAAGAAAGAAAAACTCCCACCTTAGCATAAATATCTGAACTTGTAGCTGTTAATAAGAATTCTGCTCTGTGACTATTGTTGAACGGGCAGCATGCAAGTTCTGGAACTCCACAACAGGTAAAAATAAAAATTAAGTTATAACCGCCATAGACAAAAAATGAGCATAGTTATTCAAATACATTTTATTTATGTATTTATCTCAAACATGATAGCAGAACAAAATCACACATATGAACAAGGAATGCAAAAGACATTTTTTTTGTACCACAATAATCTTAACATGCTCAAAAAGGACAATGAACACATAAACTCGTATGATTTCAGATGGACAGCTCCTACATCACAACCAGCTGTAATAAAACACAATCACTGAATTCATCAACTACTTCAGCTAAAGCGTCAGTATGTATTTTTTTAAATAAATTTTTAAAAAATTGTTAAAATGTAATTATGCCGTGAATATACACTACCTGGCCAAAAACAAACAATTAAACACACAAAACAACAACAACAAAAAAAAAACAAGTCACCACTACTAATAGGTACAAATGTTTGATGAAATAAAACAGTCCCAATTTACAAATTTAAATACATGTGCAGTTATGCATTATGTATGCATACATATCTATGTATGTATGCATTCATATACGTACATAATTGTACATGTAGTCACCTGTAGACACATGCAAATACATACATAACATATACATAAGCATATTTTTATATGTTGTGTATTTATGCATGTATACATACAAACATAATTATATAAATATATATATATATATATATATGTAATATAATGCATAAATGCATATCTATATACAGTTTATTTATTTACTGATTTATTTTTTGTTGCATCATGTATATGTGATGCAAGTTAGAGAGAAGAGATCTACTTGGTTATGATCTACTTGGGTTCAATAGTATAATGATAGAATCATGGATCACTGAAACAGTGGAACATTATGACCCTTTATTAATACCATAAACGCAGCTTCTCCAAGAGCTAAAACCAAGCAAAAAGTTAGTAGAAACAGGGGAAGTGTGGAGTTGAGTCAGACCAGGAGTCACAGGAATCCAAAGAATGAATTGCATAAGCAGAATTACTCCCAAGACATTCATCTTTTCAGAGTTCAATTGCTGGTCATGACAAATTGGGAAAGTTATTACATAGAATGCTCAAAAACATTTAGCTTTCTTTTGCTTCTCGTGTCGTGCATTTACATCACGGTACATTAACTGCAACAAAGGCAAACCAATCTCAACCTTTTTTTTTTTTTTTAGAAAGGGAGCAATAAATACAGACAAATCTAAAGATATTAGTTGTATTTTACAGATGATCTGACCTAACTATTTCAACAGAAAGCACTTATAGTTGCAATCAAACTATCTTCTACATAGAGTCATGTAGCAATGACTCTTGGTACATGGACACGGAATAACAGTGAACAATCAAGCAAGCACTTTCCAAAAACATTGCGCTGCTAGTGTAATGAACAGAATGATTTTTAAGACAACTGTGTGTTTGTTTGTTGCTATTTGTTGTTAAATTTCACTGTATGTCTGCAGCTGGCCTGGCAAGCTTCTCAAAATAAGTCACCATGGTAACTTGTGTCTGGTTGGTTTTGTGATGCAAAACATCAGCAGCACAGATTAAACAGTAGGGTCTTGAAGGTGTGAACTTAGAGGAATGTTGAGACTTTCCCAGAAAACCTATTTCTGGGAAAGTGATAGGTTTAATTGATCACTGATCACGGAGTACATGAGGCACAGAACGCTGATGTAACCAAGTTAAGCTGATTGTGGAGAATGACTGAATAAACACAAAGGAAAACAAAGAAAACAGGAAAACAAAGGGTAAGCAAAATCTACCTAGCACACAAGTGAGAAGAAACATAAATCCCAAGAAAGAACACAAACAAAACAAAGGAACAACCAAAACCCAGAATCAAAGCAATGAAACCAGGTCCAACAAATTCTCACACTATTTTATATGTATCAGTGATGGAGAGTGGACCTCAAAATATAGTATGTGTAAAAGATGGTAGCAACTATAAATTAGATATAAACTGCACAATATGCAGTTCAATATAACTAATTTTGGACCTCAATAAAATTCAAAACAATTGACTATATTTTGATTAATTGATAATTCATTAGCATTTAATGATAATAGATGGATATTAAAATGGGGATAGGATTAGAATTAATGAAGACTAAGTGACTGTGGCGTTGATATATTCAATCCAAAGCAAGTTGCTGTACTTGCTGCACTTTATGGCATGTATTTTGCAAAGTGCTGTTTATAATTTATCCAGCTTAAAACTGGCTTTAATCCAAATGATAACCTGTTTACTAATGTAAAAAGAGTTATGCTAACCTTTCTATATACTAAAAAATGCTTAAAGTATTTTTTCTGAACAGGCAACATGTGTGTGAAAGCTATTAGTAAGCTCCTACAAGTAGTATTTATAACATAAACACATTGTTTGAGGTGATAAATTAATGACTATTTTCAAGGAGAAACTATCTATATCTATATCTATATATATATGAGAGAGAGACAGAGAGAGAGAGGGCATTCCAAGAAAAAAGGAGTGTCAAGAGGTTAAGGGTCCATGTGGAGAGGGATGGGTTATATTTCGAGACACGCCTCCTCTTCCCCACACCATTTAACTACCACAGCCCTCCTCCCCTTCAGAATTCTTGCCTGTCTTTTCTCCGCACTGTGTGTAACGGTAGAGCGGAGGATGAACTCCCTCGTAAAATGGGCGCTCATACTTTTTGGACTGTTCTCGGTCATTCTCAACATCGTCCTCATAGGCATCCACTCGGGTAGGAAGCCCAAATGTTCAGGTCAGTATGTCCACCAGCTGAAAGGTAGACATGATGACCACAGCCTGGTGTTTGCTGATCTCACTCAGGAGGAGTACTTGCAGGTCCAGCAGTACATGCTTAAACAGAGGGAGCTGAATATCTCCACCAGACAGACCACCATGCCGTCGGAAAACTTTTTATTTCTAATTGATCTCTCACTACCAAAGAAATCGGAGGCTGTGGCGTACTTGGACGGGAAAGGCAAAAAGCCAGTGAGAGAAGCAACAGTAGTGGTCTTCTATGGCACGAAGGGCCACATCAAGGAGTATGTGGTGGGGCCTCTCCCCAATCCGGCATACCACAGAGATGTAACGAACGAAAGATACAAAATGGAACTACCCATCACCAAGCGTCTGGTTACTATTGGGGAGTACGCTCTCATTTTTACATTTTTTGACACCGAAGTCTTCTCTAAGTTAAAGACACTCCTGAAAGAGAGTTTTGGTGTGGATGGGGAAAAACGCTTGAATGCCTTTGAACAAATGCCCCGTGGGGTTCAGTCAGGGGACAGAAAGACTTGGGTTTCCTTCTTCAGAGACATGAGCGGCATGTATATTCACCCGGTGGGCTTCGAGGTGCTGCTGAACCACGAGAGCACAAACGCATCCGAGTGGAAACTGGAGAAGTTGTTTTACAACGGGGAATATTTTAACACGGTGGAAGAGCTTAAGACGCAATATGATAAAGGGAATGTGAAAAAAATTGTCTACAAGCAATCTCCTGACTACGGCTCTCTCAAGCCTAGAAAAAAACCGCTGCAGATCCCACCGCAGCAGTTTTACGCAGAGGGTAAGCGCTACAGTGTTCAGAAGAACCACGTCTTGTACCTGGACTGGAGCTTCGCTTTTGGACTTAGTTCTCTCACAGGTATGAGAGTGTTTGATGTGAGGTTTAATGGTGAAAGAATCGCCTATGAAATAAGCGTGCAGGAGGCGATGTCGGTGTATGGTTCAGTGACACCAGGGATGATTCTTACAAAGTTTTTGGATTCAAGCATCGGGATCGGGCGCTTCGCACATGAACTAGTCCGTGGTGTCGATTGTCCTTATAACGCTGACTATGTTGACACATACCGGTACATCGATGTCCCGGTTCCAGTCAGGTACAGGAACTCCATATGCATCTTTGAGCACAACATGGGTCAGCCCCTAAGAAGACACTTCGCTGATTTCTTCCACAACAGTTACGGTGGAATGGTGAACAGCGCTTTAGTCTTCAGAACTATAACAGCTATAGGAAACTATGACTATATGTGGGATTTCATCTTTTATCAAAGTGGATCAGTAGAAGCAAAAGTGCACGCGACTGGCTACATCTCATCTTCCTACCTGGTCAACGGTAGTCTGAAGTACGGACACCAAGTAGCACAGCAAGTCCTCGGGAACATCCACACACACTTCATCAGCTTCAAGGTGGACCTAGATGTGGCAGGTAAGCATCATATTTTTAATGTCTAAGTGACCATTGGAAATTAGTGCAATGTTTGCTATTTTCTTTACATGTGCAACATTTGGATATATGAATAAACAGTTTTTCTTATTAGGTAGGAAAAATTATTCTCCATAGAGTTTTTTAAAATTCAAATCAATTACATTTAAGGGACAAAAAGTGTCAAAAAAAAAGTGTCACTTTAAACTAAATAGAGAAGATAACAGCACAGAGCGTGTTCTGTGAAGCTGAATTGATGATCCACTATACCACATTCTCAATGCTGCAATATCTCAGCAGGAAACGTTCGAGTTGAAGGTGCAGCACTTCTTCCACTCTGATTAACTTCTGCATGTTTTCTTTCTTTGCTCATCTGGGGGAACTGCCTACTTCCTCTATTTAGACTTGAATAAGCACATCTGCATATTTTCAGTATCAGGGTTTCTACCAGCCTGGTGAGCCACAATGCTGTGCCCCCACCAGGCTTAGTATTGCTTAAGTTTTTAAAAAAAATGTTTGCATTTTTTAAGACTTTATAGTTGGTGTTCAGATATTAATCTTCCAATAACACATAATCATCAAGTGATACTTTAAAATTTCTTGTCAACCTTAAATATTTTTTAACTCAAAAACACAGCGGGCTGCTGGATGAATAATTACCGAGCGCCCCAAAGGGCTCAGCAAGTTTTCTGGGGGAAATCTTGAATATGCTAATGTCCTCAAGATATTATTTATCTCATGCATTTTCATTTAGTTTAATTTGTTCTGTATGTATTGTAGGCTTATTAAAAACATACCACAGAAGCAGACACTGACCTGATTGTCAACCATGTATTTCGGGTCAGGTTGGACTCTATCTATGCATCTAAATTCTAGGAAACATTCATCACAGAACAAGCTTTTCTGTAATGCCTGAGCTAAAGTTTATTGTAATCTGAGCATAATTACACAGCATTTTACATAAATGCTTATATATATATATATATATATAATGATTACTGATTCATAATCCCCTAACCAAATTCCTCTGAAGCCTGCTTACTGTTAGGTAAGGTAAAGTAAAAGGTAAAGGTGCAGATCAGACACGGTGTGCAGTGGGCTTGAAGGATTGGTATCTAGAATTGAGTTTGGACATCCAGGGGTGTGTGAGGATGTAGAGAGGCCAGGATTTTGAGGGTGAAGAGGTTGTTGCTGATTAGGACATCAGAGTTGTAGGTGTACACAAAGAGTTTCCATTCCACAAATGGATTGACAGGTAAGCAGGATCTGGATGCGCAGAAGACAACAGGCTTCCAGGCATGTACAAAATAAAAAAAGCCCCGCTTCAATAATTGTGTCGTCTTGCTGAAAGCCATGTGATATACAGCAAATGATGCCTCGCCTCACATCAGACATGCCACTGCTTCATTGTGTGTGTCCATTTCATCAGCAGTGTCTGAAAGGAAGCCAGAAAGACACAGGGAAACCTCTCCCATCCATCCCAACGATTTCTGTGCTGTTATTTTCTGCTTTAGGTCAGAATACTTTCAACAAGGCACCTGTAAAAAGAAATGAGAAGCTGCTGTGAAGTTGTGTGTTTTTTTTATGTTAAAGTAGAAATACTGACACTGCTGTTCTTTCTGAAGTACAACAGTGATGCACAGTATGTAACCATATAACAATTTGATTATTTCTACATTTGATGTGGACAGGACTAAGCTTTGCAGGGTGTCTATACAATGGACAGAAAAGGAATTGAACGTGTGGTTGTTTTTCTCAGTAAATGGAAATCTTTCAGATGGAGAAGACATAGACATAACTGATGAACTCATTTAAACTCAGATGAGACCAAAGCTGGATACATTGGATGCCATTGCACACATCAAGTTTAGTGGAAGAGTTGCTCTGCACATCACCACTGAAACACCATGCCACCTTGGAAGTCTGCAGTAGAAAACATCATGATGTGGGCTGTTTTAAGTGTACAGCCTTCAGATAAGTGAAGGACAAATTCCTGGATAAATTTAATGTTTTTTTCATAATATTTAAAATATTTCTGTAATGGCATAACTTATTTCCCTTTATCCTTCCAATATTCTATCTAAAACTTGCTTTCTGGACTTATTTGCTTTGATTTCTTTGTGTGTGGATTATTAGGAATGTTTTTACGAAAACAAAACCCTGACATCTTCAGTACATATTTGACCTACTGTATGAAACAATTATAAAAAGTAAAAATAGTAAATGCAGAAGCACATTTGTTGGGTTTTGTTGCAATATCTATTTTTCCTTTTCAGGAGTGGAGAATGTCTTCCAGACTAAAGACATGGAGTTTACCAATGTATCTTTGCCTTGGATGCCTGATCGATATGCAATGGTGCCTCGACTGGTGGAAAAGCAGCTCCGAACTGAACAGGTCTGTCCTAATTTTCCTCTGCTATTCTTCTATGTTTTTATTTTATTTAAAATAACTTCTGCTTTTTGATGCATAGCATTATTGTGGCACATTGTATGGTGCCACAATAATGGATCAATCATATGCTTATAATAATGCATTATGCAATAATGCAAGATTTTGTAATTCTTTCTCACACTTTATGTAATATTATTATAAAATGTGGAGATGATTACAAAATGGAAATGCTGCTTTTTTTAAGAATGATAATTAGGCCCGTTACAATAGGAAATAAATTAATTATTCACATGATAAATTAGAACAAACTCAATAATTTCCATTTGCATGATTTGTTTTTTTTTCTTTATTTTTTCTTTCTACCAAAATCTGGACGACAAAAGTCTTCAGTCTGGTGCTTCGCTCTCAACTAAACATTTTTTGAAGGACAATTGTTTACAGAGACTGTTGAAGAAGACCGAGAAGGCTGATCCGAGGAACTTAGCTGGCGAAGCAGACTAAACAGAGAATACAGAAACACATGAAAACAAAAAATAAAACATGACAATTAAAGGATAGCAGAACAGAAATGAAAGCTAAAGAAAACCAAAACATGGATACTAGAACATAACAGGCCTGAGGCATAGGGATGATAATCGTGGTTAGAACAGAACTCAGATGAGGAAGATTAGGATAACAATAAATAGACAAGATCAGGCATGAGAACAAGATAAGAGTCTAACTGAAACAAAAATGTAACCTAAATAAAACACAAACAGGAAATAATGTAGAGAAACAAAACATGACACCAGGACAACTATACAAGGCTGTCAAGTCTCCCCTTTTTTCCGGAAAACTACTGTATTTTGCCTCCCTCTCCCGCCATCCCCCCGATTTGACAATAGAACCTTTTATGGGTCCTATTGTTTCTGTATTCTCAAGTCCAAAACTTGACAGGTATGCCTGTGAACCCAAACCCACAAATAAATAAGCAAAGAATTTGAATAACAAAATTTATGAATAACATATTTATGACTTTTTTCATAAATATGGCAACATAAATATGTCATATTTATGACAAAAGTCATAATTATGTTGTTATATATTATATGTAAATATGAGAGGCTGGAGGGCAGGGGTGGGGGTAATATTACATCCTGAGTTGTTTCCAGGTTTGTGTATTATTCTGTGTTCATTAGTCTCTTTCTTTGACTAGATCAGTCTCGTTTCTGTTTTGTTCAGTTCAGGTCGTCCTAATGATTCTAGTTTATGTCCTTGTTGCTCTAGTTCAATTGTTTCTTTTGTCTAGTTATTCTTTAGTTTTAGATTTATTTCACAGTCCCTCGTGTCTTCTCCCTCGCTCCCTGTGCCACTTTTTTTTGTAAGTTTTTGTTAATTTGTTGCTATTGTTTTTATTAAACATTCTTCATTTACTCAATGTCTCTGCCTTTCTACATTTGGGTCCACAATTAAATCACACATCATGACAAGAGCAGCTTCAGTGGCAAACAGTGGGCACGTTTTAGAATTAATTGGTAGGCAAAGGCTGTACTTTATGACCGTCACATATACAAACTGAATGACTTGAATGATGAGCTGAATCACCATAGGATGCCAAACTCATCTTTTTTCCTCTCACTCGTAAATCTCAATTTGTTAGTAAATCCGCAGATTCCTTCTGTCACATCTTGGATTTTGACTGTCAGACTTCTGGAACTCTTCCACAGGAGGCCGCCCTGCGTTATGACACCAAGATACCTCGCTATCTTCACATCGCTAGCAACAAAACCAATCGTTGGGGTCATCAGCGTTCCTACAAACTGCAGGTGTTTAGCTTTGCAGGAGACCACCTACCAGAGAGCATGCCTGAAGAGAGATCAATGTCCTGGGCCAGGTAGGAATGGACAAATTAAATACATAAATAAAGGAAAACCTATGCTATGGTCCAGTTGCTGCATTATTATTCTGTTCAATGTGTAACCTGCTTCTCACTTATTGACTGCTTGAGAATTATTATTATTAATTAATTTATTAATAAAGTATTAATTATAAACAATAGTGATAATTAATACTTCATCAGCCAAACACTGATGACTCCTCAAACTCCTTTTTTCACAATTTACAATCTGATTACAGGACAGCAGCAAATTTGAATAAAAATAAATAAATTGCAAGCATACTTGCAATTATTTTTGCAATCTCTTGACCAGTAATGTGCATATATGATATGATAATTGGTTGAGTGAGTTTTGTGTGCCATTTTTGTTTTTGTCTTCACCACATTCTGGTTGTTAATTTATGTCGAATTAGGTCTTGCCATTTCTTATTCCGTTCCTGTGTTTGTTATTGCTAGAAAAGTTATGCCAGTTAAGTTCATTTCTTTGAGTTCAGTTGTATGCATTCTTGTCTTCTGGTCTTTATTTAGTTGGATTTAGTTCTGTAGTTATTTATAGCTCACTTTCTAAAAAATTCTCATGTACTTTTTTTTTTAGCAGCACAGTCATCTTCCATCATTGGTTCCTCTGATCACCATACTGAAGTTATTTATTTCCAACGATGGCTGACTCTTCTCGTTTAGTGACCGGCTCAGGTTCCTGGGACAGTGGCAAAGAAGGAAAGCTGAGGGTCTCCTTTTGTTTCCAATCCTAAATCCTTCTTTTTCAGTGCCTTTTCTTTTCCTATTCTTACCCATTTATTCATTAATATTTCATTATATATTTTTGTTTACTTAATGTACGTAATAGAATTGTTGGCATGGACTTTAGTTTGTTTTAACTTCATTTGGTAGGTTTCTCACAATAACATTAGTATTAACTAGAGTGAGAACTCCAAGGATCAATGAAGTAATCCTATCCTCCATAGTGGTGTTGTCTCAGCTGTTAGGGTCTCTCCAGTTTCTGGTACAGTGTCATTGTCAATCAGTGAGCTTAAGTCCGTCAAAAACCTGAATCTCGACGCAGTGCCCTTAGTCTGTGCTCAATGACATTATATGATTCCAAATATCTAATCTACAGTCAGTCAACCAGGCCTTTACATAATATACTCTATTCACAACAACACTGAAACATAATCTTGCTGCTGCCAAGGTCACTATTGATATTCTAATTTAAATTCTTGTTGCTCTCATGATCATGCATTAAAGTTAGCATTTTGTTGTTGCAAAAATTTTGTTTATTTTTATTTCATCCACATGATAGATTCATACAATTATGCTAGCTTTTGTGTCACTAGTTATTTTTATAGACAATTTCCTTATTTCTCTTAAGCTGCAGGTCCTCAGAACTTTCACTGGTATCCTACCACTTTGTTTTATATGCACACAGTTATCTCTTAAGCTCACTTTCCAAGTTGCTCCCAGATACCCAGCTGGGTATCCAGCGCAAAAGATTTCTAAGGAAATTAATCAATGATAAGTTAGCATTAAATAGGAGAACAGTGGAGTTCAGTTTACATACTGCCATTTAACAGCCTGAGACCATTTCTGAGAAATAACCCAGTATGGTTATCTACACAGTGACCTAGTCACTGGCAGGGTTTCCCCCAGAAAACTTGCTAAGGCCAGTAGTTGGCGCGCTGGAGCGCTCCACCGGCGGTCCACCGTGTTTTTGTATTAAAAGATGTTAAGTAGACGGGAAAAATATAACTAGGTAACTATAAATTACGGGAAAACATTGCCAGTGAATTTATATTTAAACCCACAACTAGTCTTAAAAACAAATAAAGAAATACAATTAAAATGAATATTAGTTATTTGCACTTCTGTTTAAACCAAATTAAGTCAGCAGCTCCATAAGGCCCCCGGGATTCCAAGGCCCATAAATGCAAATATTTTAACACAAACCACGGATAAATAAATGTAATATTTATTTATTGAGATTATCAATGCTGCTGAATTTAATTTGAAGGTTTTAGCATACATAAATTAAAAGATTTTAAATTGTTTAACATTTATATGTAAGATTTTAAGGAGCTGGCAAGTTTACTCTGTAAAAGTTCAAAGAACAAGATTCATAGTTAAATTGTTTTACCATTCCAACAATCTGATGCAGTGAGTTTAAACTTTTAGTTTGAGCTCTGTTTGTTCACAAATACAAATTGGTAAACTGCAATTATAACTGTTTTTTGGTTGGTCATTTAAGCTACTCCCCCTCTGCCAGAATTTACTAAATCTAATACAGACGCTGTTAGAGGTGCTGATGTTTTTAGCAGCAAGAGGGACCCCCAAGACAAATTCTGCTCAAGGCCTCATGCAGCCTTGGACCGGCCCTGCATGATGAGTTCACTCCTACCTTAATCATAAATCATGGGAAAAAATCCTAATTAGTCACAGGGGGTTGATGGAAATATCCATACAGGTCAGCCTGTGTCCACTTTGAGTGAAAGGAGGAGCGTGCGATCTGCGCTTAGGTAAACTTAAGACATCCAGCTGCTGCAGCGTGCAAGGCAAAGCACAGGGGCAAAGCACAGGGGCAAAGCGCAGGGGCGCCAGTGGTGTGATTTCAATGTATAAACTATAAACCTACCTTCTGAAAACATATCTTGACAAAAGAGTGACAGGCATTGAAGGACATCAAGACAGAAGTGAGTAAAAGATACATTATTACAACAGAAAGTGAAATACACAATTATTTGAAAAAAAAAAAAAAAAAAAAAAAAGATTAAAACGTATTACAAGTCAGTGTTTCCCCCAGTGTATTATAGGCCTGGCAGCCCGCCATGCTTTACGAGCCCCACCGCCAGGCTAAGCCTTTATGTTTTTATGAAAAAAAAATTGCTATTTGTTTTATTTATTCATTTATTTTAAGCTGGATAGCAAGCGTCTTTGTTGCTCTGAGCGTTTCATTGGCGGAGCAGATTTATTCCTAAAAGATATGTTTTTAGAAGGTAGGTTTATAGTTTATACATTGAAATCACACCACTGGCGCCTCTGCGCTTTGCCCCTGTGCTTTGCCCCTGTGCTTTGCCCCTGTGCTTTGCCCCGCACGCTGCAGCAGCTGGATGTCTTAAGTTTACCTAAGCGCAGATCGCACGCTCCTCCTTTCACTCAAAGTGGACACAGGCTGACCTGTATGGATATTTCCATTTGATTGAATTTCAATAATTTCAAATTTGAATCTACAAACGAAACTTTAACATGGAAACATAATGTTGTTAAATCATTCAGCTGCATTTTGGGCTGAAATTAACTAATGCAATTTTCTTGAAGGATGTAAGCAGACTCTTTCAGAGGATCCCCAAAGACCCTCTTTATTTTTGTTATGGTCCCAGCCATTGGTGTGGTATTCTCCACTGTAGTACCATCATATTAAGAGGAAAAGCTGCTTGCTATGTACATTAGTACATTCTGGGTCAATTTGCCCCTTGGAGTAGAGGGTTTAGAAAAGCAAACATAGAGGTTACCATAGAAAAGTGCAAACAGAGTAGGAACCTGAGTTGTTTCACTATCCATGATCTGACTTAAAACAATTTTGCAATAAAAGACAAAATTTAAATTACCAATAAAATATTAGAAACTGGGTCTGTTTTTCTTGTTTTTATGTCACTATTTGCACTTTTTCAACCAGGAAAGAAAGACAAAGTATTCCAGCCTCCAGATCTCAGACAAATCACCGTACTAAAGCAAACTGGCTGGCACAGGATTCAAGATGAAATGAACGGGGTCGACAAAGGAGCGTCTTAGAGAGGCGCCCCAAACATGAGAAGTTCTCTACTTTTTTCTTTTCATGAACATTGTGGCTTCACACTGTGACTAGAATGGATAACTAACAGGCATGCCTTTCCTGCAATATAACTGCCTCCCACCAGCTGTAAGATCTACAACCAACACTGCTTCTAAATAACACCATAAAAATAACAGAACAGAGCTGGGCAACATTCATTTGTTTTTCCAAGTTAATTATCAGCACACAAAATTCATGTTTAAAGTAAGGTTTGCTGTCATGCAAAATGTTATTTGGAGCTTACTGCTTTGCTGTTAACCTAGTTTAAATAGAGGGAAGGAACTTGGGTATCAATCAGATGAAGTCTTTTGGAAAATCCCTCTTGAAACTGGCGCAGGTTACTTAAGTGGTGGTCAACAAGCGCTCCAGAAACAGATTTTCTCCACTGATAAGGGTACAATCCCTTGAAAAATAAAAGTCAACCAGACGCTTTGAAGAGGTTCTGATGCCGACGGCCAATGTACACAATCCTGTGCTTTAATACATGGTAGAAACAAACATTTTGGCTCGTCTCCTTGCAAGTCAAAATGGCATAACTGAGTTTGAACTATAAAATCACTTCAAGGAAAAGAAAATGACAGATTCACAAAACTGATTAGCTGAAAGTCATAACTTTGTTTAGCAGTTCAACAGCAAATACAATGACGTCAAAACAATATAGTAAATATCGAAAAAATAACAGTTTTAAAAATATAACCCAAAAGAATATAAAGATTTCTATGCAACTCCAGGAGAGAATAAATTGAATATTTTTGCACTCCTATTTAGGGGCTAAAAAATTTATTTTTTATAATGTTTCTCTTTTAAAGTGATTTTTTAAAGTACTAGACTTTAAAAAATCCCAGTTGATTAGTGCAATTGGACATTGTCTACAGTAAATAATCCAATTCATAAGAGTTGTATTGGTTGGTCCACTAGAAATTTCATAAATTTTCTCATAGATTGACCTCATGTGGAGAGACTACATCTCTCTGTGGGGAGATCTCACTTACACTGCTGCTGTCTACATCCTGCCTACTGATGAGAATTTCACATGACTGCAGTTAAAACAAACTATCCCATGGGCGCTACTTTTAGAATCTCTGGGAACCAAAGACAAAGTAGTCTTTTGGGATATTGTCAAGTTTTTTCTTTTTGATTTCACCACACAGTCCCAACTCGAAAAGGATGATCCAAGGAAAATCCAAAATAAATTTTCACCAATTTAAATAATTTAATCCTAAAGTATAATACATATTAAGTATTTTATCGTAAAATTAAACAAATAAATTAGCATTTTTCATTAACATTTGTTCTGCTTTAAGTAATAAACACCAAGTGTATACAAATATATATGCATTTCTTTTATTATTTTTTTTTTTTTAGTATTAAAACAATCAAACAGTCAAAGTTTATATGAAACAGTATTAGGAGCTTACCGGCTGTCCTTCGCAGTTTTTTGTTTTCTTTTAAAGAGTTGCACAGTTTGCACCTTGCATGCCATCAGCACTGTTTGCCACACATGCTGTGCCACTTTCGCAAACAAGAGTGAGAGGTCAGCCACACCAAAAGTACCTTCCCTGATTGCCAGGAGATTGACTCCACCTGGCTCTCAACTCTAGCAGGCAGCGTAGAAAGAAGCAGCAGAGGGGAGTGGCTTCCTGGCAGTTCACCAAAACAGATATAATGAAACTATGTAATGCTTTAGATGCAATGGAGCTTGAACTTGTTTGGATTTTTCCTTGTTTAGTGACATACATAGTTTCTTTTTTATTAATCATTGCTCGTAGGATAATCACATTGCAGCAATAGGTTATTTTAAATCTAGTAGATAAAAAAATAACTTTTTTCTTTTCAAATATAATTAGGACGGATTAGTAATCAGGTTGCAGATTTATGTTAGAGATATATGTCAGCGATTCTGATAGTGTTTAGGCCAGCAGGTCCTGACAGCCCACCACTGCAAGAAATACCTTCAAGAAAAACATGTAAAAAGCTTTACAGCCTTCAAGCTTTTTCTAAAATTCCATAATTGCAACGGTCATAGTGCAATTCTGCATGTTGGAGGCAATTTGGAGTGGCTTAGGGATTGTACTCCCACCATTTCTTTTCACTTATTACAAGTCTGTGCATGAACTCTGTGTCATGTACAAAAATACTCAGTATTTTTATATTTCCTCCATCTCAGGACAAACCTCTGGATTCTGCTCACTCCAGGTTTGAATCAGATGATTTTCACTTCCCTTTGGTTACCCAAGACAACCAGCACCTCCACTTATCTTATCGCTACTGATTTTTCTCTGCCCTCCACGCTGAAAGCTCTCCAATATATTATAAGCTTGAAGACACAAACTCTCCAATATTCTGCACTCATCCCTTCATCATGATCATCATTATTTGACAACCACTACTCTCTCCTTCTTCAGACATTTCACAATGACTGAAGAATCAGAGGCACTCCGTTTTGCACATATTTCTGTTCCTTTGCAAATTAACTATTTAACTCCTAAATTCTGCATCTGTTTCTGTATGTTGGTCTGGAAAATCCAGGAAATTATGAAATCAAGTTCATGAGCTCTCCTGATATGATGCAGAGCCCCTCAGAGGAAGTAAGGGTGCATAATTTCTCTTTGGGTCCTCCATGACTCGTGGCCGATCACCAGCATCTTGCTTCCTGACAATGTTCTCCACAGGTTTTCTGAATTCCCCATTCAGCTCTAACCAAGGCTCTCAGTGAAATCTCCTAATCCCCTGGTTGAGCACTGGATGGAGTTATATAAGGGTCAATCCAAATTGTTTGTAAAGTCTTCCAAATGTTTTGAATACCAATATAAAGGGATCTTGTGGTGTCTTTCATAAACTGAACCCAATTTAAGAAAATCACACTCCACAAGTCATGATGGAGGTTCTTGCTATTCACTGTCTTTAAGGTTGTTCTGCATGTTTCTGCTGTTTCCCCATTTGAACAAAATTGATTTTAAAAAGCATTTTATTAGTGGGGTACATTGTCGTTAGGAAATCATTTTCAGCAACTGTTATTTTTCTCTTATGCCTTAAAGTATGTCAGTACACAACTCCCTCGGACAAAAACTCAAAGTCACTAAACAATGTCAGAAGTTGAATACTCTTTCTAACGTCACAATCTGAGCTCTCTGAACACTCAGATAACAAACCTGTTTCTTACAGTATATTTTCGGTCTTTTCCAGGTATAAGGTTGCCATCACCAAGCATAAGGACTCGGAACAAACCAGCAGTAGTCTTTACAGTCAGAATGATGTTTGGACTCCAGCTGTTGACTTCAGCAAGTATATTGAAGACAACGAAAGCATTGAAAATCAAGTATGCTGTGACATGATTTGACAAAAGGATATAACCAGTCAAAAAACCTCAAATTTGAAAAATATAACCTGCCTTATGTGTCTTTAGGACCTTGTTGCCTGGGTCACCACAGGCTTCCTTCATATCCCTCATGCTGAAGACATACCCAACACTGTGACAGTAGGTAATGGTGGTGGAGTCATACTACGACCACATAACTACTTTGATGAAGACCCATCTATCAGCTCTGCAGATTCTGTGTACTTCAACCCTGGTGCCGAGGGCAGCTGTGAGAACAACAGGATGGCATGCTTGACACAGGAGACGTGTACCCCCCTCTTGGAGACCTTTACCTACCACGGCTTCGACGGAGTCATGAAGTTTGAGGACTGGAAATGATTTATGTGTTGCTGAGCTAAAGCTTCCCAGTTATTTTAGTATGTAGTAGAAAAGTTTTGCACTATGTGTTTAACTTAGTGTAACAAATTGAATTAATACACAGTGTATTGTGGGCCTACAAATCCCACTGTATTATGTTATTTTACTTACCTATCATTAACACAGTTGTTTACCGGTGAAAAACTGTTTTTTACCTTCACTAAAGATAAAACACGGTTTTACCTCTAGTGAACTCTAATGACATAAAGGCATAAATGACATATATAAATACATACATATATATAGTTCTGGAAATAATTAAGAGACCACTACAAAATGTTCAGTTCTCTAATTTTGCTCTTTGTGGTTATATGTTTGAGTAAAATTAACATTGTTCTTTTATTCTATGAACTACTGACAACATGTCTCTGAAATTCCAAGCAAAAATTTTGCATATATTTGCAGAAAATTTGTTATTTCGACAAATGGTCGAAATAACAAAAAAGATGCCGTGCTTTCAGACATTTAGAAACAACAATACTAATGTTTGAACTCAGGAAGAGTTCAGAAATGAGTGTTATGGAATAACCAATGCATATACAGTACAGACCAAAAGTTTGTACACACGTTCTCATTCAATGAGTTTTCTTTATTTTCATGACTATGAAAATTGTAGATTCACACTGAAGGCATCAAAACTATGAATTAACACATGTGGAA